>VWZI01016217.1:8738-21205 GCA_013396835.1 Psilopogon haemacephalus
TCTATTCTATTCTATTCTATTCTATTCTATTGAAAAACAAACAAAACCCAAAGAAAATAAAACAAAAATTAAACAAAAAAACCCAAACAAAATCCCAAACCCCAAGCAATAACAAAAAAAAAACGAACCAACCGACCAAACAAGAATCAAACAAAAAAAACAATGTCAGACAAAAAGCAAATAAAACTCTCTTATAGAGTTACAGAATCATTGTAGTTGGAAAAGACCTTTAAGATAGTCCAGTTCAACCATCACATAACTCTACCAAGTTTGGTGCTAAACCATGTGCCTCAGCACCACAAATCAGTATCTTCTTACCTTTTCACAGTGAATTCACCTTCCACTGAAATCAAAATCCACGTAAAGCCTTAGAAAATGAGCATCCCGAATGACCTAACTCCTCTGTGTTCATTTAGTGTTGGGGAAGTGTTGCAGAATATCTCTGAGAAGCAGCATCAGAGCAGTGAACAACCCACTGCCAGGAGTACGTTCGAAAGAGAAATACAGCAGAACACCTGTGAAGTGAAAGTGCAGCTGGAAACAGACGGAAGGAAAACAAAAATGCAGAGGAAGGAAGGTGCCTGCTAACTAGAAGTTTCTCAGAGGACTGCAAACTCATTGTTTTTGTATCAGTAGCCAATTACTGTATTACACACACGATCCCCTTTACCAATTACCTTGGAGTATCCGATAACACCCCCCGGCTGGCAGAGTATAAAAGGAGCTGTAGGATCGCTAATAAATTGGCATTTGCTCTATCACACATATTGAGTCAACTTCTTACCTCCCCTGTACCAGCAGGGAAGGACACCACATTTTTGTATTGTATACCATTGCTAGGTGAGTGGCCTTATTATATAGAATCATAGAATTGGTTTGCTTGGGAAACAAGATTGTCAAGACCAACAACCCAAAGCCACCATGCTCACCAAACCATGTCCCAAAGTACCATTCTTGAAGACCTTCAGGGATGGTGACTCCACCACTTCCCTGGGCAGCCTGTTCCAATGCCTGACCACTCTTGCAGGAAAGAAATTATTCCTAATGTCCAACCTAAACCTCCACTGGTGTAATTTGAGATCATGTGCTCTCTCTATTACCTGATAGAAAGCAGCAGAAACCAACACCCACTTCACTCCATCCTTTTTTCAGGGAGCTGCAGAGAACAATGAGGTTTCCCCTTAGCCTGCTTTTTATGCCTTTTTTCTTTCCATTCACTTTGAATCTCTATTCTCCCAGACATATCTTCCATTACCCTAATCCAATGGAAAGTCCAGTTCTTTGGTTCATATAATGGTTTGGATTGGAAGGGACCTTCAAGATCACCTAGTTACAATCCCCATGCCATGATCATGGAAAATTCCCACTAGGCCAACTTGCTCAAGGCCTCATTCAGGCTAGTGCTGAACACCTCCAGGCAGGGGGCATCCACTGCTTCCCTATTTCAACAATTTTGCTTCCATTACATTTGCAGTATGTGGCTCTTCAGAACCCACTGTTCCTTAGCTAGTAGCCTTCATTATGTCATCTACCTCCACAAGAAAAGGGATCAAACTGGGGAGACTAAGAGACAAAATGAGTTCTTTGTAGTAGGAGGGAAAGATAAAAAGACATTTATTATGAATGTATTACAGAACAAAGTAAAATATATGTTAATCACTTCTGGGAAAGAGAACAAATTATTATTTAAGCAAAGGAGGCTTAAGGAGAAATTGCTTCGGTCTACAAAATTAATCGTGTTCAAAGACAACACAACACTAACTTCAGCACAGAAATGTGACTGTGGGCTAGAGGACGGTAAGATGATATTGAGGAACAGAGGAATAGAGCACCTCTTCTGTGAAGACCATTTGAAAGAATTCAGACTGTTCAGCCTGGAGAAGAAAAGGCTCAGGGGAGACCTTTGGGCTATATTTCAATATTTGAAGGGGACATACAAGAAAGCTTTATAGAAGGGCTTGTAGCCATGAGATTCTCCAATCTTAGGACAGAATGACTGGAAACTGCCCATCAGAAAAGGACTTGACAGTGTTGGTTGACAGCTGGCTGAAGATGAGCCCGTGTGTGCCCATTGCCTGGATGAGGATTGGTGGGGCCAGCAGGAGGAGATTTTTCCCCTATACTCAACACTGGTGACTCCTGAGTTCAGCTTTGGAGTATTTACTTCAAGAAGAACATTGAGGTGCTGGAACATGTCCAGAGAAGAGCAACAAAGCTGGTGAAGGGTTGGTGAGGAACAGTTTAGAGAATGGGTATTGTTTAATCTGGCAAGGAGGACACTGAGGGGAGAGCTTCTGGCTCTCTGCAACTCCCTGAAAGGATCTTGGTGTCAGGTAGGTGTGGCAGGACAAGAGGAAATGGTGTCACATTGCACCAGCTGAGGTTTAGGTCGGATGTTAGCAAAAGTTTCTGCAAGAGTGGTCAAGCATTTGAGCAGAGTGCCCAAGGAGATGGTGGAATCACCATCCCTGGAGGTGTTCAAGAAGAATGTGAACGTGGCACTGGCACATGGTTTAATGGTCATGGTGATGTTTGGTTGTTGTTGGGACTCAATGCTCTTAGAGAGCTTTTCCAACCAAAACTGTTCTATGATTCTATGAATATATTCTCCTGATCAACCTCAGGATGTATGTTTCTTATTTTATCAGTATTAATTTTGTGTATAGTTGGATGGAAACCTACACTCAGTATCTGTCGCTGATTCACTCTCTCCTGGAAAGATTTCAATTGAGGCCCTTCCAGGGTTTGTTCTATGGCTGATTCAGTTGAATGTTTTCATTCATGAATTGGATGTTGATATGCAATACTGTGTACAGATGGCATCAAGACAGGAGGGGTTGGAAGTGCTTTGGAAGATCAGAATTCAGCGTGATCCTGAGAAAATGGAAAACTGATCTCAAATTATCAATAAAAACAAAGTAGGAAATGTCACAGTTAAGTGGCACAAAGACAATGTGCACAGCTACGAAATGAAATGATCTGTTTAGGCAGCAATGCTGCAAACAAAAATGTACAACTGCAGTGGGGCCACTAAGTGAACAGGATTTTATGTGTTCTGTGGACAAAATAGGTAGCTCCATTTCAAGATCAACTCACACAGGAGAAGGGGTTTGTACCAAAGCAGAATAACCCAATCAGGGACTTGTAATTTTGCAGATGACACTAAACTGAGTAGGAGTGTTGATATACTGGAGGATAAGAAGGCTCTGAAGAGGCACCAGGACAGCCTGGATCTGTGGGCCAAAGTCAATTATAGGTTTAAACTGGCAGAGGGGAGGTTCAGCTGGGATGTTAGGAGGAAGTTCTTCACAGTGATGGTGGTGAGACACTGGCACAGGTTGTCCAGTAAGGTTGTGACTGCTCCCTCCCTGGAGGTGTTGAAGGCCAGGTTGGAGAGGCCTTAAGCAACCTGTTCTAGTGGGAGGCGTTCCTGCCTATGGCACAGGGGGGTTGGAACTGGATGATCTTTGAGGTCTCTTCCAACCTAAACCATTCTATGATTCTGTAATTATACGAGGTTTAACAATGTCAAGTGCTGAGTCTTGCACAAGGGTCACAACAATCTCATGAACAGTCCAGGCTTGGAGTAGAGTGGTTGGAAACTGATGAGCAGAGAAAGACCTAGCAGTGTTGTTTGACAGCTGGCTGAGGATGAGGCAGCATGTGCCAAGGTGGCTAGGAAGGCTGTCAGCATCCTGGGCTGGAATCAGTAATAGTGTGGCCAGCAGGACCAGGGAAGTGACTATTTCCTTGTAGTGGGCACAGATGAGGCCACACCATGAGTCCTGGGTTCAGCCTTGGGGCTCTCACTCCAAGAGGGACATTGAAGTGCTGGAACATGTCCAGAGAAGATCAAGAAAACTGGAGAAGGGTCTGGGTCTGGAGAACAGGTCTGGTGAGGAGCAACTGAAGGAATTGGGGTTGTTTAGTCTGGAGAAGAGGAGGCTGAGAGGAGACTTCATTGTTCTCTACAAATCCCTGACAGGAGATTGGAATGAGGTGGTAGTGGGTCTCTTCTCACATGGAACAAGAGACAGGACAAAAGAAATAGCCTCGGATTATGTCAGCAGCGGTTCAGTTTGGATATTAGGTAAAAAATTCTGCCCAGAAAAGATTGTCAGCCATTGAAACAGGCTGCCTAGGGAGATAGTTGAGTCATCATCCCTGAAGGTTTGTAGAAGATGCGTGGATGTGGTGCTGAGGGACATGGTTTAGTGGCAGTAGCATAGCAGCAGTGGTGGGATTGTAGTGGTGGGAGCTGTAGGCAAACAGTTGAACTTGATGATCTCAAACGTCTCTTCCAACCTCAACAGTTCTATGATTCAATGATTCTGCTATGTATTCCCATAGTGGTAATACTCCTGTAAGATGTCTTGCTACTTTATGTCCATTTTCATGTGGGAATTACAAAGACTAGTAAAAGACACTGGAAAATTTCCCCTGGAACATGACAGTTAAGTCTACTTGAAAAAAACAGTTTTAGGTTCCATCTTACCCACACAAAAGCAAGAGGAGGATTTCATTAGATTTTGTTTCAGGTGGGAGGTGAGTCACACACTGAAGAATTCAGAACCCAGAATTTCCATCAATTCCAAATTCTATTAAGTATCCAGGATATTAAATATTAAGATCAACAATCTTTTTGTAAATCCCTCATTGTGAAGATAACAAACTCAGACCCTCCTGAACTTCTCTTGTGCGTGAGTCACTCCTGATAAGTAAAGTGACTTCTGTTCAAAGAGACTTCCTCAGGCATTTTCTGCTCATGACACACTAGTCAGTGTTTCTCCATTCACATATGGTGTTAAATTAGGCTTAGCTGGTTGCGTCTGCTGGGGTTGACTTTTTTTACTCACTCCTTTTTCCCTCAGATACTCTGTTTCTTTGCCCTAAAGTGCTTAGATTTTTCCAGAAGATGCACAGTGACAGCTACAGGAGATTCTTCACATTTTTTAGTTTAAAAATCACTTTCTGCTTTGACCTGATGGGTTGTGCTGAGCTTATTAAACTCAGTAAGAAAAAAACAAAGTGGAAAACAGGATTATTTGAATGTATTTCTTATAGGTACAAACTTGAACCTGAGTTAGTTGAAAAGGGTCCTGCCAAGTTCAGTTACTAAAGAGTCCATGCAGTGTATTGAAGACTCCACCCAGCAGGCATTAATTATACAAGAATGGAATCATTAAAGTTGGAAAATACCTCTAAGATTGAGTCAGATTATCAACTGAACACCAGCATGCTCCCTAAAGCATGTCCCAAAGTTCTGTGTCCACAGGTTTCTTGAACACCTCCAGGGATGGTGACTCCATCACCTCCCTGATCAGCCTGTTCCAATACCTGACCACTATTGCAGGAAATAATTTTTTCATAATATTCAACCTAAACCTCCTCTGGCACAACTTCAGGCCATTTCATCTTGTCCTACCACATTTTACTAGGGAGAACAGATTGATCCCCACCTCATTCCAGCTTCTTTCAGTGAGTTGTAGAGAGCAAGGGGGTCAGCCTCCTCTTTAGCAGACTAAACAACCCCAGGTCCCTCAGCTGCTCTTCACTAGACTTGTTCTTCAGACCCTTAACTGTACCCCCATCACTTCAACCTCCTTTCAGGGACTTGTAGAGAGCAATGTGGTGTCCTCTCAGCCTCCTTTTCTCCAGACTAAAAAACCCTAGTCCCCTCAGCTTCTCCATCAGATCTGCTCTCTAAACCCTTCTTCAGCTTCATTGCTCTTTGCACCCGCAGTTCAGTCCATACATTGTATTGAGGAGTCCACCCAATGACCACCAAATGAGCATTGTTCACCCATTTTTTTAATAACCTCTAAAATGTAAATGATAAAGGATTTTAAGATATATTTTAGGGAATTTGGGAAAAAAAAAAAAAAAAAAGAAAGTAGATTATTTTATTATGTTCAAAACAGCCTAATCTAGGGTAGGGTATCCCCGCCCATGGCAGGGGGATTGGAACTAGATGATCCTTGTGGTCCCTTCCAACCCTGACTGATTCTATGATTTTCTCATTGAAAGTTGAGGATATGTCATTGTCATGATTAATCAAATTCTTTTCCTACTAATTTCAGAAAGATGAGATAGATGTAAAAGCTGATTTTGTATCAATTATCATGATGTAATAAGAAGAATCTTGATTTAGATGAGACCTGAGAAAAACCTTTTCCACTGGCTCACTACCCTCACAGGGAAGAATTTCTTCCTCATGCCTCATCTCAATCCAACTTCTTCCAGTTTGAAGCTATTAACCCTCACCCTGTCACTTCATGCCTTTGCAAAAGTCTCTCTCCAGCTCTACAGGAGCCCCTTTCTAATACTGAAATGCCACTAGGAGTTCTGCCTGTAGCTTTCTCTTCTCCAGGCTGTTCAAGCCCAACTCTTTCAGCCTGTCTTCATAGCAGATGTGCTCCAGCCCTCACACTATCTTGGTGGCCTCCTCTGGACCTATTCTCACAGTTTGAAATTATAAGACCATTTAGAGTTACATAAACACATATTAATTTAGAATTTTTTAGAGCTTGCTTGTGGGTTTTTTTTGGGTTTTTTTTTTCCTTTCAAATATTTGCTGACTGAATGAAAGCTCTACCTGCACTGTGCTCTGCTCTGCACGAGGCTTTTTTATTATTATTATTTTTTTTTTATTTTTTTATTAATGGAATATTTCCTAAGGGAACAAAAAATGGCCAGGTTGAGATTCTTGGTCAATGCGAGTGATTTGGGAAGCCTGGCAAACAGATTTGTTACTTCGGGGATAGACGATCACACATTTCACATCTTGGCACTTCTGCTCCATAGCTCATCTAAAAGGCAACAGCTGAAATCTTTCTCACCACCATCTGTTTAAATATAACACTTAAGTTTTGACATATAAAAGTTTGTTTCCAATAATTTCCTTTTGAGAGTAAGGCTGATGTATAATTACCGATCACCACTCCTCCACTGCCTCTTCTCATATTTCAATGACATCCAAATTAGGATGACACCAAATATTTAAGGGCAACAAAGCTGCCGAGAAGTCTGGAGAACAAGTCCAGTGAGGAGCAGCTGAAGGAGCTGGGGGTGTTTAATCTGGAGAAGAGGAGGCTGAGGGAAGACCTCATTGCTCTCTACAGCTCTCTGAAAGGAGGCTGAAGTCAGATGGGTGTTGGCCTCTTCTCCCTAGTATCAGGTGATAGAACAAGAAGGAATGGCCTCAAGTTGTACCAGGGAAGGTTTAGGCTGGAAATTAGGAGTGGTCAGGCATTGCAAGAGGCTGCCCAGGGAGGTAGTGTCTGCAGGTGTTTAAAAGCCACGTGAATGTGATGCTGAGGGAGATGGTGCTGTGGCAGTGGTTGTGGGTTTGTGAGCTCTAGGCCAGGAGTTGGATTCAATGATTTCAAAGGTCTCTTACAAACTCCCCAGTTCTATGATTCTATAATAAGTTATGGAGCAAGTCCATCACACTTGTTAACTGAGACTTTAGCAAAGGCAGAAATAACATTTAAAAATTCATGAACTCTTTCAAACTCTTCCCTGAACTGCAGCAGTCCCACACATGCTCCATGGTGGATTAAATTTGCATTATTTAGTATTTGCACTCCCCCTGTCCCTTTCCAGAGCAATGCAATAAACTCCTAATTAAAACCCATATTTGCTACCGAGGAAACTCAAGATCTGTCTACAGTTTTAACGATTAATTAACTTCTGTATGTCCTCAGGTAAGTTGTGCCTCCAGACAAACTAATCATCAGTAGAGATCTGCATTTCCATTCATGGGTCCCATCAGTGGGAATCTGCAGAAGCCAACTCAAAAACAGAAGCAGCTAACTTTTCTGCCACTGAAGCAAGGGTTCTAGAAACAATGTATTGAAGTTATTTCCATAAACCAACTAGGGGAATATTTGAGGTTAAACAACAGATACTGAGGTGCTGGAGCAGGTCCAGGGAAAGCAGTGAAGGTGATGAAGATGTAGAGAACAGGTCTGAAGAGAAGTAGCTGAGGGAAGTTGGGGATGTTTAGTCTGGAGAAGAGGAGGCTGAGGGAGACCTCATTGATCTCTAAAACTCCCTGAAAGGAGACTGGAGCCAAGTTGGGGCTGATTTCTTCTCCCTAATAGCAACTGACGGGACAAGAGGAAATGGTCTCAGGCTGCACCTGAGAACGTTTGGGTTGTTTATGAGAAGCAACCTCTTGACTAGAAGGGTTCTCAAAACCTGAAACAGGCTGCCCAGGGAGGCACTTGAATCCCCATCCCTGGAAGTGTTTCAAAGAAGCAAAGACATGGTGATGAGGGACATGGTTTAGGACCAGCCTTGGTAGAGCTAGATAATAGTTGGACTTAATAACTTTAGAGGTCTTTTCCAACCAAAACTGTCCTATGATTCTATGATTATCCTAACAAAATTAAAACCTGGCATGTACCATTTGATTTTATTGTAGATTATTGTAAGTTTGAACTAGTCTTCAACATGTTCTAAAAGTCTTTTCCAACCAAAAACAAAAGATTGTATGATTTTCAGACCCTTTCTATCCGGCTGCAAAATACAAACAGTGATAACATTATTGATTGAAATATTATTATTATTATTATTATTATTATTATTATTATTATTATTGATCAAATTATCATTATTCAGTGTATAAATTCTGATTTTGGGCCTGTGCCTCTGGGAACAGGGACATGGAGTTTGTTTGAATTATTGAGGAGGGTAGACTAAGACTGGATATTAGAAAGAAATTACTTACAGTGAGGATGGGGAGACACCAGAACAGGTTGTCCAGTGAGGTTGTGGATGCCACTTCCCTGGAGATGTTCAAGGCCAGATTAGATAGGACCTTGAGCAACCTGATCTAGTGGGAGTAGTCACTGCCCATGGCAGGGGCATTGGAACTAGATAATCTTGGAGGCCCCTTTCAACCCAAAGCAATCTATAATTCTATGAATCTATGATATTTAACTGAGCTTGTCACTGATGCTTTATTTTTATTGCTCCTAAGCTTCTTTTTGGCACATTTCCATCTTTATCCTCCACTGCTGTTCATTAGTTTCTGCATTTGGAAAAGAAAATATTGTGCCCTAACTAAACAGAAACACAATAGAGCTGACTAAACCCTGGATAAAGAATGGATCACCAAGGGGATATTAAGGGCAGAGCAGAGATTGTTTCTATTTCTTCAGAATCTCTTTCTCCCTCTACTGCTCCATTTGGAGATTGATGTTTTCTCTGGGGAAGTCATAATGCTTGCAGTTAAGTACATATGTGCTCTATAAAATGATCTTCAAATGAGAGAGCAATCAGGCAGGCAGGTTGTAGGGAAAGGAGTTCTTCACAAATAAAATGACACACACACACAAACAGAAGGAAAATCATTACTGCACCAAATTGTCAGTATTTTGCAATATATGAGTCATAAAATTGAGTTAAAATCGTTTAACAGTTTCAAACAGTTTTCATAGAGTCATAGACTCATAGAGCCACAGAACAGTGATTGAAAGGGACTTCTGGAGATCATAGAATCATGGAATCTTGGAATCATAGAATGTAGGGGCTGGAAGTGACATATGTAGATCACCAAGTCCAACTCCCCTGCCAAAGCAGGATCACTTAGGGCAGCTCACACAGAAACACAGCCAGATGGGTCTTGAAAGTCTCTAGAGAAGGAGACTCCACAATCTCTTTGGGCAGCCTGCTGCAGTGCTAGGACACCATCACAGCAGAGAAGCTTTTCCTCATATTTTGGGTAGTAATCATCTACTTGATTTTCAAGGCACCTAAAAGTTGCCTACACTACATATGTAGGATCTTTCAATATTAATCATAGAATCACAGAATGGTTTGGATCGGAAGGGACATTAAAGATCATCCAGCTCAGATCTCCTCCCATGGGCAAGAACAGCACCTACTAGACCTGATTGTCCTGTCCAACCTCATGTTCAGCACTTTCATGATTGAAACCTCCACAACATTGCTGAAAATTTCTCTCTTGGTTTGTGTCATGGCTTAGTGGCCATGGTGGTGTTGGGTTGACAGTTGAACTTGATGATCTTAGAAGACTTTTCTCCCTTTAGTAGTCCTATAATTCTGTGAAATCCAAATTTTAATCGATGCATCTTATTTCACACCTCTTTACAGGTAGTTTTATCATTCAAACTGAGTGTTCATAGAATGATTTTGGTTGAAAAAGACATTTAAGATCATCCAATTCAACCACTCTCTAACTCTGCCAAGACTAGGACTAAACCATGTCCCTCAGCACCACATCTCTGCCTCTTTGAAACACCTCCAGGGAAGGGGATTCAAATACCTCCCCAGGCAGCCTGTTCCAGTTTTAGAGATGTTTCTCCTCATATCCAACCTAAACATCCCCTGGTGCAACTTGAGGTCATTTTCTTTTGTCCCGTCAGTTGTTACTAGGGTGAAGAGACCAACCTTCTCCTGGCTCCAGCCTCCTTTCATGGAATTATAAAGACAAATGAGGTCTCCTCCTCTCAGCCTCCACTTCTCCAGATTAAGGATCCCAGTTCCTTCAGCTGCTCCTGACCAGACTGATTATCAGAACCTTTACCAGCTTTGTTGCCCTTCTCTGGAGATACTCCAGAGTTTAAATGTTTTAATAAAGCAATTGAAAAGAATATTTCATAGATTCATAGAATCACAGAATGGTTTGGGTTGGAAGAGGCCTTGAAGATCATCTAGTTCCAACCTCTGGCATTGGCAGGGACACCTTTCAGTCTATTCCCTAGCTTTCCTCTGGATTCATGTAGGGGGAGCACAAAGACAAAAATATAGAGCAGCAATTTTGATAAGAATAAAGAGAATATTAGATAAGCAGTCACACAAAACCCTGATGTCAGCCTGTCACAACATCTGTTGACATGAATCATTAGCACTTTGTTCTGTAAGTTTGGCTTATTTGTTTATTTCTTTAATATTTTAGATTTCTAAAATCTACGTAGAACACTCAGATAGCAAAAAAAAAAAAAAAAAAAAAGTGACTTTCCACTCTTTTTGATCTTTGCTGCTTCCTTACCTTGTGCCCATGTTCCGTCCCATCTTGCTTTTGAGAACCATACCAGATACATATTTCATTAGGAGAGAGAGAGGACACCCTCAGCAAGTTTGGAGTTGGTACAAATCTGGACAAAGAAGGTCATGCACCAAATTATTTTACTTCCACTCCAAAGGACCTCAGCAGGCTAGAGTAGAAGTCAGAGGGGACTCTGATGAAGGTTAGGAAAGAGAAATCAAAGAATCCTAGAGTGGTTTCAGTTGGGAGAGACCTCCACTTAGATGATACATGAGGAAGGAGCTATTCCCTATGAGGATGGTGAAGCATTGGATCAGGTTGCCCTGAGAAGTTATGGAGGCTTCAAGCATGATAGTGTTGAAAGCCAGGTTGGATGGGGTCTTGAGAAACCTGGTCTAATAGGAGATGTCCTTGCCTATGGCAAGGGGGTTGGAACTAGATGATCTTGAAGATCATTTCCAACTGAAATGGTTCTATGATTCCATGAGACACTTCACACAGAGTGATGGCTATACTTTAATAAATCTAGTCCTCTGACATCCACCTGTACCATTGCATCTCTTGTCACTACCACTTATTAATCACTGAACGCTTCTTTGCTGTCACGAAGTCAGAGCCCTGAGGCAGGCTGCCAAGGGAGGTTATAGAGTCTTTTTTCTCTGGAGACTTTCAAAGCCCACCTGGACTTTGTGACCTGCCCTAGGTGATCACTTTGGCAGGAGTCATTTTGACTCCAATTTATGAGGTCACTCCCAACCCCCACCATCCTGCCAAAAGAGTATGGATGTGAATCCATAAAAAACACCCACTAAGCAATCTGCAGTTTTCTACCGCTTAGATGGAACCAAAAAAAATTGAGGAAAAAGGCAAGCTCCTGCCATTGTGGAATTTTTTTCAGCGCAAAAGGCAATCTCCTGGGTACTGGAGTGATCATAATATCAGCAACCTTTTTTTTTTTTTTTTCTTTTTGGTGCCTTTCTCTTGCTGTAGGTTTACAATGGTCCAAGGCAATTTAATAATTAGTCTACTGGGAGCCTTAATAGACTAGGGCAACTCTTAATTAACTTAATCCCCACTCCGTAAGTTGACCATGAGACATCAAACTGCATTTTAGCTTGAAGGGTGTATGAACTTTGGAAAAAAAAATCTTTCTTTTTTGATTTTTTTTTCTTCTTTTAACTGTAGTAGTGCTGCATTCTTCCCTTCCAGCACACTGTGGTTTTTGCTGAACTTATTACCTCCTTCCGTCCTCTGCTAACCAGAAGCCTTTATTTGCAGTACAATTCATAATGTCTGAAGATCCCAGTTTCAACATAATTACATTAAGATGCAAAATGATCACAGGGTGACATTCAGAGCTCAGTTAAAATAGGGAAATAAGAATAGTCTTTATTTTACTATTGAAGAAATTAGTGGCAGTTGGGTGGTTGGGGCTGGTTGGGTGGGGGTG
>VWZI01016217.1:30336-42346 GCA_013396835.1 Psilopogon haemacephalus
AAGCAGTTCTTGTTTTATTGTTTGAAGTAAAAATCTGACTCTCTTCTTTTGTTAAAATCATAACATGGTTTTGGTTAGAAGGGAGCTTCAGGATCATCTAGTTCCAAGCCCCACTGCATAAGGGACACCTTACTTTAGACCAATTTGTTCAAAGCCTCATGCAACCTGGCCTTGAACACCTCCATGGAGTGGACATTCATGATCTCCTTGGTCACTCTATTCCAGTATCCCACCACCCTCACCATAATGAATTTTTTTAAACCTTAACTCTTCCTAATCTCCCCTTTTCCAGCACAAAGCCATTCTCTTCTCAGGGAGCTGGTTGCATCCCCATCCCTGGAGGTGTTTCAAAGAGATAGAGATGTGGTGCTGATGGACACAGTTTAGCCCCAGTCTTGACAGAGGTGGAGAATGATTGGAGTCAAGTTGGAAAGGACTCTCAAAAGTCAACTTGTCAAACCCCCACTGTACTAGCACACTGCAAAGGAACTGGACAAGACAACCTTTGAGGTTCCCTTCAAACCCAATGCATTCTGTGATTCTATGACTCAATGATCTTAAAGGTCTTTTCCAGCCCAAACAATTCCATAAATTTATAGAGCAGTGGCCATGAAGGGGCTAAGTTAGTTTTCAGTATGAGAAGGACTTCCATTTTATTTCATTCCCTTACCTGTTCAGTTGACTTAACCCAATAAGAGCAAATGTCTAAACCAGCAAGTTCTATCTTATTTAGTAAACAGTAAGGAACTGACCAGCTGCTGGAAAGACTTGGAGCAAGGTCTTCTCTCGTTCTCCTTTTCACCACACACCACAAACCCCAGTTCTTTCAGCTGCTCCTCACCAGACCTCTTCTCCAAACCCTTCAATAACTTCACTGCCCTTCTCTGAACACACTCCAGCCCCTCAATGTCCTTCTAGGAGAGAGGTCCCCAAAGCTGAACCCGGTCCTCAAAGGTGCAGCCTCACTGGTAATAAGTACAGCAGCATGATCACTTCTTTGGTCCTGCTGACCACATTATTTCTGATCTAGGCCAGGGTGCTGGTGACTTTCTTGGCTGTCTGGGCACACACTGCCTCATCTTCAGACAGCTATCAGTGTACACCCCCAGGCCATTTTTTTGCTGGGCAGTTTCCAGTCATTCCACCCAGCCTAAAGTGTTCATGGGGTAGTTTTGACCCATATGAAAGACCCAGAACGTGGCTTTGCTAAACCTCTTACAACTGATCTTGACTGATTGATCCATCCTGGCCAGGTTGCTCTGTAGAACTCTCCTACCTTCAAGCAGATCAGCACTCCTCCCCCACCCCGCCAACTTAGTGCCATCTGCAAGTTTGCTGATTTTTCCCTCAATCTCCTCATGCAGATCATTCATAAAAGTATTAAAGAGACCTGGTCCCTGGGGAATGCTGCTTGTGACTGTCTACCAGCTGGATTTAACTCCATTCCCCACCACTCCTTGGACCCAGCCTTCAGCCAAGTTTTTACCCATGGTAGTATCTACCCATCCAACCCATCAGCAGCCATAATGTCATATGTGAAAGCCACCCTAAACTGAGAACAAATGTGAGCCATAGTTCTCCTTAGCAGTGAGTTCTATAGTTAAAAAAATATGTAATTAAAATTCATTGAAATTAAATTAATTAGCTAATTGAGCTAATTTTTTAATGGATGCTATTAAACTATTTTGAAAGAGCACCAGGGCTGTAATATCTTGATCACATCAAACTGCAGAGTATCTCTACTATTTTTAAATTTACCAGGAATAGATTAATGATTTGACATTTCAGGTTTAATTTTTATTAGTAATAAAAAAAAAAGTATATATATAGAAAGAGAGAGAGCAATATCTGCAGCCTGGAAGTGACTTCAGTGACTGTGGTGGTATCATCCTGCTTCTTTCCACTGACCATTCCATTTTTGTGCTTTGCAAGTAAAGTAAAAGAACTCTTAAAAAGAGAAAGAAATGAGATAGCAAAATAATGGGCTGTGTTACAACAATGTATTAGGTGGACTCATAAAGTATATTAAGCATAAATATTTTAATATATTATATTGGTGACAACGATAAAAGAGATTTAATAAAGCAGACCTGGGCTTTGGACAGACGTGACGAGCTGAATCTGTATCACAAGACTACTTCTATTCAGGGTTTGCTGTTACAAATTGCATTTTATTCAGGGAGATCTATAATAGATCATCATAGAAAATTTATTAAGTGATCTCAGCAAATTTATTTTATTTTTTGCATTCATTGAGCTTTAATATCACTGCTGCTTTGGAAACTGGCAGTGCATGGAAATTTGATTTGTTTTTCCCCAGAATTCTTTGTCATTCTGGGTATGGGTTGGACTAATTTAATGGAAAATTCACCACCATCACCAGTAATAATAATATGAACAATAATAATAATATTAACCAGAACAACAACAATAATAGTCATCACCATCACAGAATGGTCTGGGTTGGAAGGGACCTCCGAAGGTCATCCAGTCCATCCCCCTTCTAAAGTCAGCAGGGGCATCCTCAATCAGATTAGGAAGATATCTCCAGAGATGGGGTCTCAACAACCTCTCTGGGCAACCTGTTCTAGTTTTCTACTATCCTCGTTGTAACATCACAGAATGTTGGGTTGGAATGGACCCCAAGGATCTTCTGGTCAAACCTTTGATAATGATATAGAAATACAAAATAATAAATGCTACTACTGTGTCCTAGGCTACAACCTTAGCAGCATGGAGAGCAGGTCAAGGGATTCTGCTCTTTCTAGTGAGAGATGTCCCTGCCTATGGCAGGGGGTTGGAACTGGATGATCTTTCGGGTCTCTTCCAACCTAAACCATTCTATGATTCCTTCACTCCACCTGGAAGTCCTTTGTCCAACACTGGAACCCCCAGCACAAGAAGGACATAGAACTGTTAAAGTGGGGCTAGAGGAAGCCACAAAGATGATCAGAGGGCTGGAGCACCTCTTCTATGAGGGCAGGAGAAGAGAGTGGGGATAGTTCAGCCTGTAGAGGAAAAGGTTCCAGGCAGTCCTTAGAGCAGCTTTCCAGTATTTGAAGGGGGCTCCAGGAGAGCTAAAGAGAGACTTTTGACAAAATCATGGAGTGACAAGATGAGCTTGAAGCTAAAGGCTTAAAATTGGAAGAAGCTGAATTAATATTAGTCATAAGGATTAAATTCTTCCCCATGAGGTTTGTGAGGCACTGGAATGGGTTGTTCAGAGAAGCTATGGAGGTACAACACCTGAAAGCATTGAAATCCAGGTTGGATGTGGCCTTGAGCAACTTGGTCTTGCCCTAGGCAGAGGGTTTGGAACTAGACATTTGAGATATCTTCGAACCGAAAGTGAAAGAGAATGATATGGGGAGAACTAGCTGAAAATCTCCACTGCAGGAAGTGGGGTTACAGAGAAGGTGGTACCCAGACTCTGCAGTCTCATCAAGAAGTTGTGTGCAATGATTCTCAAAGTTCCTATGCCTCTGTATGTTTCTTCAGCATTGTAATTCCAAAGGTAATTAGACCTGTTTGTTAAGCAGCTGCTTGAAGGATGAAAGCTGGAATAGATTCTGCTACTGAGAGAATATCTAATGTGACTTCTAACCTGCAAAGGAAGAAACCTAGTTAGCTCCACCACATTGCACTGCCCAGTAGCTTTCATATTTTTCATTATATTTTGTGTACTTTCAACCATTATACAGTGATAAGATTATATATCCTTTTTTCCATAATATATTAATATTTATGCACTTTCATTAATGCTAGGAAGCCCAACATCTTCTCAACGGTCAGACGAGGTTCTCTGCAAATTATGGAGCTCCAACATGAGTTCATTTATTATTAATTGAGCTCATAAATACCCACACCATCCAAAATAGCCTCAAACAATTGCACTTGAGCACGATCTGAATTCTTTTTCTTCCCCAGGGAGCTCTATTTTCTGGTGTATAATTAGGTGTCATCAGCTGTGACGGGAAGAATTCCACTCCACCCTGTTTCTTACAAAAACTGACAGATAATATAGCCTACGGCTAGGAAAATATTTGGCTAACTAGAAAACAAAAACAAGCAATGGAAGGAGGTTATTCTTTTTGACAAAAATATAATTAGGTTACTAATAAACCTTTTTTTGTGTGTGTGGGGGGGTGGTCTACTTTCTTCGAAATTTGAAAGACTTGTTCTTGGAAGGGATAAAGTCCACTGATGCCCTGCAGCAAAGTTAGAGTCGTTGTAGTGAAGGATGTTGGAAGTGACCTTGATAAATATTTGATCTGCAAAGTGTGCTGCCCCTTCTGTGTCTTAATGAGCAGATTCACAGAATCATTGAAGTCCAATCATCAATCCAACATCACCATGGCCATTAAACCATCTCCCAGAGTGCCATGTCACACATTTCTTGAATACCTTCAGGGATGGTGACTCCACCATCTCCTGGGCAGCCCGGTCCAATGCCTGACTGTGGATACACAGACTCATAATAAGACAGATGTGCTGTATCGAGAGATAGAGAACGTCTAAAAAAGGAAAAAGGATGTAAAATAAGAACTAGGACAAGGATGTGTTGCATAAAAGGTCAGAGAGGGGAGAAAAACAACTTTGATATATGTGGCAGCTTATATAAGAAGCAAAGCAGAAATTAACAAATATAGTACTTGTATTTACCAAAAGTGGAAAAGTTAGAGCTAACCAGCATAGTTTCATGAACGCGTGAACACCTGGATTACACCGATCAGCCTCAGCTGCCATACGCATGATTGCATGATAGGACCTGCCTTAGGGTGTATATGTATCTGCCCTGAGCTAATAAAATTGGAATTGGTTTGCATCAAACCATCTACCCATCCCCTCGTCGCCATGCCTGACCACTCTTGCAGGAAATATTCTTTTTTTTACCAAATCTCCAGTCTAAACCTCCCCTGCAACAATTTGAGGCCATTTCGTCTCACTCTGTCACCTACTAGAGAGAGGAGACTGTATCACACAATCATACAGTAGTGGGTGTTGAAAGAGACCTCTGGAGATCATAGAATCATAGAATGGTTTAGATTGGAAGGGACCTCAAAGATCATCCAGTTCCGACATCGTCTCCATAGGCAGGGACATCTCCCACTAGAACAGGTCACTCAAGGCCTCATCCAGCCTGCCTTTGAACACCTCCAGGGAGGGAGCAGACACAACCTCCCTGGGCAACCTGTGCCAGTGTTTCACCACCCTCACTGTGAAGAACTTCCTCCTAAGATCCCATTTAAATCTCTCCTCCACCAGTTTAAACCCATTACCCTTCATCCTGTCATTACAAGACCTTGTGAACTGTCCCCTCCCAGCCTTCCTGTAGGCCCCCTTCAGATATTGGAAGGCTACTATAAGGTCTCCTCGAAGCCTTCTCTTCTCCAGGCTGAAAAGCCCCAACTCTATAGCATGTCCTCATAGCAGAGCTTCTCCAGCCCTCTGATCATCTAGTCCAAACCCCCTGCTAAGGCAGGGTCATGCACAGCAGGTTGTCCAGGATCACAACGTCCAGTGTAATTCTCCAGAACAGATTTCACAACTTCTCTGAACAGCCTGCTCCAGGGCTCCAGTACCCTCATAACAAAGAAATTTCTCCTTAAGTTCAAGTTAAACCTCCTGAGTTTGTACCTCTTGCCCCTTGTCCTATCACTGACCACCACTAAAAATACCCCAGCTGCATCCTCATGTCTTCCACCTTTTAGATATTGCATAGAATCATAGAATTGTTTCAGATGGAAAAGATAGTAAAGTCCAACTGCTGATCTAACAGTACCATGGCCATTAAACCATGCCACAAATTGTCATGTCCAGACATTTCTTGAGCACCTACAGTGAGTTCACTGAGTGCATTGAGGAGATCTCCTCTCAGGCTGCTCTTCTCCAGGCCAAATGGCCCCAGGTCTTTCTGTTGTTCCTTCTCTCTATGATGCTCCAGGCCCCTCAGTATCTTCATGGCCTTCAGTATTCTGTCCAGTAGTTCTGTGTCCCTCTTGAACTGGGGAGCCCAGACCTGGACATAATAGGCCAAGGAACAAAATCACAGAATTGTTTCAGAAAAAAAAAAAAATATCTAAGATGGAGTCCAACCTTGAACCTAAGACCACCACGACCATTAAACCATGTACCCAAGTGCCATGTCCACACATTTCTTGAACACCTCCAGGGATGGTGACTCCACCACTTCCCCGGGCAACCTATTCCAGGGCCTGATTACTGAAGGAAGGATTTAGAAGGCTATCAGATTCACCTGTTTTCATTCATCATAGAATCATAGAATCAGTCAGGGTTGGAAGGAATCACAAGGAGCATCTAGTTCCAACCCCCCTGCCGTGGGCAGGGACACCCTATGCTAGATCAGGCTGCCCACAGCCTCATCCAGCCTTCCCTGGTTTTGCTCACTCTGTTGCAGTCACTTTTAATCAAATTCAGGTTTTCTAGGTACCGAGAAAGAAATTCACTGCTTAATTATTTATGGCAGTGTAGTTTGATGCACAAGCTGGGCAGATGATACAGAATATTCTTTATTTCCCTCCTTTTTTTTTTTTTCTTTTTAGTTTTCTAGTTTAGGGGCTTTTCCCATTAGATGTCCTCTCAGTATTTATCTGCTCTGCAAAGTTCTCAAAAGTGGCTGCTAAGGGTTCAAGGAGGATGGTTGTTCATAAATATTTCAGAGACAAACCAGATCTGGCTCATCTCAGAACTTTTCTGTCTGCTAACCAAATCTGGCTGACACTTCTAGCACTTAGTTGTTAATATTAATTATGTTGGGCTTCTAGTCACAATAAACCTTTTTGGTGAGGAATGAGAAAGAAATATAGCAGTGATTTTACACTTCATTATATCATCTGATTTTGTTCCTTCTTCCCGATAAGTACTTGAGATTTTCTTGCTTTCATCTTTATTTTCATGAGCTTGTAGAACTTTTTCATCCTGATTTTTATGTAAGTTTCCTGTGGCATCTTTTTGTTCCTCAGTCTTTCCATGTGAGTTTCCTGTGGCATCTTTTTGTTCCTCAGCCTTTCCATGTGAGTTTCTTGTGGCATCTTTTTGTTCCTCAGCCTCTCCATGTGAATTTCCTGTGGCATCTTTTTGTTCCTCAGCCTCTCCATGTGAGTTTCTTGTGGCATCTTTTTGTTCCTCAGCCTTTCCATCTTTGCTCACACACATTTACATCTCTGTTGCTTGAGTACCAGAGCAGTCACCCAGTTGGTGGAGTGAACTCTAACACAGGAAAGAAGATTGTCGTCTTCAATGCAAGAGGAACCTCACCTGCTGAAAAGTAGCTCTGAGGTGAAGGACCTGGGGATTCTAGTGGACAACGAGCTCACCATGAGCCAGAAATACGCCCCTGTGGCCAAGAAGGCCTATAGTGTTCTGGGTTGTATCCAGAAGAGTGTGGCCAGCAAGTCCAAGGAGATTTTGCTCCCCTTCTATTCTGCTGAAATGAGACCACATCTGGAATTTTGTCTAGTTCTGGGCTCCTCAGTTCAAGAGGGACGGGGAACTACTAGAGAGAGTCCAGTAGAGGCTCTGAAGATGCTGAGTGGGTCTCTGTGAAGAGGAAAAGCTGGGTGACCTGGTGCAGTTTAATCTGGAGAAGAGCAGCCTGAGAGGGGATCTTCTCAAAGCTCAGCAAGAGTTAAAGGATGGGACTGAGCTCTTTTCAGTAGTGGCCAGTGGCAGGACAAGGGGCAATGGGCACCAGCTAGAACCCAGGAGGTTTCATTCAAACTCAAGGAGAAATTTCTTTGGTGTGAGATGTTGGAGTCCTGGAGCAGGCTGCCCAGAGAGGTTGTGAAGCCTTTCTCTGGAGAGATTCCTGGCAGACTACTACATCTGTATACTTTTAGATATATATATAAGCATAAATATATCTTCTTTTACAGTCTTCAGAGTGTTTGAGAGTAAAAGGGTTATTTTTCCTTTAACACAGGCACGGACATGTCCATACCAGCTGACACAGAGAGCCCGGTGGGATTAAAGCTCTGTATGTGGCTCAACATCTTGTAGAAGATCAGGAAGCTCTAGAGGAAAAGTATTTTCTTGTTTGAAGCTTTGAAAGAGCCATTCTTAGGTAAAAAGAGAGGAGGCTTCTGATGCTAGTGATCTTGTCCCTTTCATGTTTCAAAAAGACTAAAGGAAAGATCCTCTTTGATAGGCCTGAGGTGGAGAAGCACTGGCTCTCCCGACTCTAAATATTTAAAGAAGCCCTCATAAAACTTGAAAATGGTTTGAGCTGTTCCTTTGTGGGATTAAACTTTTCAGAGTACAGGAAGATATCCATTGCCATTTACCTATCATGATATCTTGCTTCCTCTACTATAGGTGTATCATAGTGGGGACGCTGGAATCATTTTGGAGACTTTACAGCATCCTGCTTTTATCAGAGAATAACAGAATGGGTTGAGTTGGAGGAGACTTTCAACACCATTTAGTTCCACCCCACCCTGCATGGGGAAGGATGTTTTCCCCTACAGCCTTCTCCAACCCGGCCTTGAACACGAGGGGGAACTCAGGGAACGTGAACCAAGACTGGGCTGTGTGAGCATTTAAAGGTACCAAAGCCATGCCCTCTCTCTGGACACACTCTAGCCCTGCAATGTGTTCGTGGGGTGAGGACCTCAAAACCAAACCCAGGACTCAAGGTGTGGCTTCCTCAGTGCTGAGAAGAGGGAGACAACCACTTCAGTGAGAGTGATGGCCTGATATTTTCCAGCAGAGGTTGGAGATTAGGAAAAAATTCTGTACTGAGACAGTGGCCAGGCATTGGAACAGCCTGCACAGGGAGGTGATGGGGTCAAAATAAATCAAAACAGACAAATCTAACAGCCTTCCATATCCTTCCTTCAGTAATCAGGTGCTGGAATAGGTTGCCCAGGGAAGTGGTAGAGTCACCAGCCCTAGAGTTGTTCAAGAAACATATGGACATGGCACCTGGATAGATGGTTTAATGGCCATAGTGGTGTGAGACTGATGGTTAGGCTCATAGAATCATGGAATGGTTTAGGTTGGAAGAGACCTCAGAGATCATCCAGTTCCAACCTCCCTGCCATAGGCAGGGACACCTCCCACTAGATCAGGATGCTCAAGGCCTCATCCAGCCTGGCCTTCAACACCTCCAGAGACAGAGCAGCCACAACCGCCATGGGCAACCCATTCCAGTGTCTCACTACTCTCACTGTGAAGACCTTCCTCCTAACATCCCATTTAAATATTTCTCTATCAGTTTAAGCCCATTACCCCTCATTACAAGGCTTTGTGAATAGTCCCTCCCTTCTGTAGGCCCCCTTCAGATACTGGAAGGCTACTATAAGGTCTCCTTAAAGCCTTCTCTACTCCAGGCTGAAAAGCTCCAGCTCTCTCAGCCTGTCCTCATGGAAGAGGTGCTACAGCCCTCTGATCCACTTCATGGCCCTCCTCTGGACTCTCTCCAACAGTTCTATGTCCTTTTTGTGTTGGGGGCTCCAGAACTGCACACAGTACTCCAAGTAGGGTCTGAGGAGAGCAGAGTAAAGGGGGAAGAGTCTCAAGGAGAAACTTTCCTGGAGAGATTCCTGGCAGACTACTACATCTGTATATTTTTAGATAGATATAAAGGCTCAGAGGTGGTCTCAGAGGTCTCTTCACCCCAAACACTTCTATTGGCTCTTTGTTCAGACACCTGCAGCAGTTCATTGTTTATTTGCAGCGCAAGTGGACCTGAAGGCAGCAGTAAGTCACTCATCCTACAAAGCACTGTTTAGATACAGGAAGGCCACCAGTGCCTCTTCTCTTTCCAGGCCAGCTGCTAGCCCTCAGTCCTTCAAGCAGACATAGCTCTCAGCTCTGTCTGTGCCACCCTTGCATGCCTTCAGCAAGATGTGAACTTTTCAGGCTGGTTTTTCAGCTAGCACAGCTGAGAAGGTGGAAACAAAAGCTGTATTTTCATTCCCCTGACTTTCAAATCAGCCAGGGGCAATCTAAATTCATACAGTAATTTACAGCAGGCTGGCTGTGCAAGGAGCATCTCTGGCAGCTGAGGAGCACCAAAGCCTGAGGTCATTCTCTACTCCTCCCCAAAGAGCCTGCATGGAGGGGTTAGAAAGTGAAAATATTCAGCTTTGCTTTTGCTTCTTCATCTGGAATGTCTCAGAAGAGCTAGAAGGGAATCTGATGGTTGTCACATGGATGCTGTGGCTTGATTCCATTACTGACAGAGAGTAACCTTTGAGAAATAAATAAATAAATAAATTCTACACACAGATGTTTGATTATTAATGACATGCAAAGAAGGTGGTGAAAGACTGGAATAAGTTTCCTAGAGATGTGATGGAGACCTTATCCCTGAAGGAATTCAAGGTCAAACTTGATGGGGCCCTGAGCAACCCGATTAAGTTGGAGATGCTGAGTTGCTGGAGTGTGTCCAGATATAAAGTTGGTGAAGGGTTATTGATTGCTGGTGTCCAGCAATAAAGCTGGTGAAGGGTTTAAAGAACAGGGCTGGTGAGTAGCAGCTGAGGGACCTCACATTGTTTAGTCTGGAGGAGGTGAAAGGAGACCTCATTGATCTCTATATGTCCCTTAAAGGAGATTGGAGTGAGGTGGGATCATACAATAATAGAATGGTTTAGCTTGGAAGAGACCTCAAAGATCATCCAGTTCCAATGCCCCTGTGCCATAGGCAAGGACACCTCCCACTAGAACAGGTCACTCAAGGCCTCATCCAGCCTGGCCTTCAAGACCTCCAAGGAGGGAGCAGACACAACCTCCCTAGGCAACCCGTTACTGTGTCTCAGTACCCTCACTCTAAAGAACTTCTTCCTAACATCCAATTTAATTCTCCCCTCTGCCAGTTTAAACCCATTACTCCTCATCCTGTCATTATAAGACCTTGTGAATAGTCCCTCCCCAGCCTTCTGCAAGCCCTCTTCAGATACTGGAAGGTTACTACAAGGTCTCCTCAAAGCCTTTTCTTCTCCAGGCTGCACAGCCCCAACTCTTATAGCCTGCCCTTATAGCCCTTCTCCAGCCCTCTGAGCATCTGATTGTTCTGTTCTCTCCAGTATTGAGATAGATCAAGAAGAAATGACCTGAGATTGCATTCAGGAAGTTTAGGTTGGATATTGGGAAAAGAATCTGTTCTGCACAAGTGGTGAAGCACTGGAACAGGCTGCCCAGGGAGGTGATAGAATCACCATCCCTGGAGGTGTTCAATAAACATGTGGGCATGGTACTTGGGGACATGGCTTAATGGGCATGACACTGTTAGGTTTACAGATAGACTCAATGTTCTTAGAGATCTTTTCTAACCAAATAAACTACATGATTCTATGATTCAAAAACTAAGCAGTCAAAAGAACCTGTATAGTTCTCAATGAAGGAGAGAAATCTTTCCTGAATCACACAAGGATTTGAATGCCTTTTAATGCCAGCCTGGATATTTAGAATTATAGAATTGTTTTGATTGGAAAAGACCTCTAAGATCATCAAGTCCAACCTTCAGCCTAAGACCACTAAAGGCATTAAACCATGTCTCAATATGCCATGTCCACATATTTGTAAAACACCTCCAGGGATGGGAACTCCACCACCTCCCTGGGTAGCCTGTTCCAGTGCCTGACAACTCTCACAGGAAAGAATTTTTGCTTAATATCCAACCTAAACCTAACAGATTTGATGTGGATTCTGTCACAAGCTCCAGTAACACTGAGCAATTTACAATGTTGTTAATTCTACATCTTTTATTTCTGCAAGGAACAAAAATCCCAAACTACAAAAAAAAAAAAAAGCTAAAAAAATGGTGAAAAAATCTTTCTCAAACTTCTCCTTTCCTTGCAACAGAAAACAACAACAACAAAATCCTAATATCCCCAGCATGCATATGTTATTGCAAAAAAAAAAAAAAGAAAAAGACTTAGTTGACATCACTGGGGACAAGTGTGGTAAACGATTCAAAATCCATGAAGTATATGGAAATAGAAGTGGTACAGAAGTGTTCTTGCTATAATGAAGCAAAAAAAAA
>VWZI01016217.1:42389-100274 GCA_013396835.1 Psilopogon haemacephalus
AAAAAAAAGACTTTTTTTTTTATCAGCTTCTTTCTGCTCTGAGGAGAATGGTGGAAGTGCTAGAAGGCATCTCAGAATATCAATGCATCCAGATTCCTCTTGTAGCCCACACAAAGTTATTATCCAAACAGAAAATCTCTATATTCATACTTTTAAACCACACATTTTATTCCTGTTCAGTTCTTGGCAGATCTGTGGAGGTTCTTGCATAAATTTTCCAGGATGAATAAAAGCCCTGTGTTTACAGTCCTGGCTGCTGTCTGTTGTGATGGGAGATAGCAAAACCTACGCCAGAAGACATTCATTAACATGGAAATCCAAGCAAACAGCCTCCCCCCACTGCTGAAATGCTGCCCTGTGCTTCCAGAGTGCTTCTTTCCAGCTGGTGATTTACCCATTGTGGAATTAATCTTCTCTAAAAATGTCTAATGATATCTTGCACTGATCTAATGCAGTCTTCTTATCACAGCAAATTGGGTGCCTCGTTAATATTTCTGCTTGGCTGGCTTGGGCACAGCATCCATTATTCTACCTTGTGAAACTAGGGATGAGAAGAGTTTTGCAGGGAGCAGAATTATGGGACCACAGCATCACAGTGATTTAGGTTAGAAAGGAATTTCAAGATCAACTGGTTCAAACACCCAAGCAATGGGCATCTTACACTAGACCACCTTGCTCAAGGCATCATCCAACCTGGCCTTGAACACCTTCAGGGAGGGGGCATCCACATCCTCCTCGGGCAACCTGTGCCAGTATCTCACCACCCTCACTAAAGTATTTCTTCCCAAGCTCAGTCTAAATCTCACCTCTTTCAGCTCAAAGCCATTTCCCCTCATCCTGATATTCCAAGCCCTTGTAAAAAGTGAATTCCCAGATTTCTTATGGCCCCTTCAGCTACTGGAAGGCTGCTCTAAAGTCGCTCTGGAGCCTTCTCTTCTCCAGATTGAACAGCCCCAATACTCTCAGCCTGTCTCCATAGGGGAGGTGCTCCAGACCTCTGATCATCTTCATGTTATGCATCTTAATTTGTTCCCTCACCCACCCTTGCAAACTATTCCCATATTAATTATCATAATTATATTTCATGATTTTTAAGGTTCAAGTTGCTAATTCATGCCCAAGGGACTTCCTTTCCTCAACATCTGATACCTCATTGGTGAGAGCTCATGGCAAAGCAGCTTGCAAAGGTGACATCCACATTTCTTACGAGTTCTTCCTTTCTAAGCTAACAGCACTTAGAAAGGTTTAGATTAGAAGGGGCCTTCAAGATTATCAGGTTACCTGCCCAGTGAATGTGGGGAAAGCTGTGGATGTAGTCTACCTGGAGGTAGTCTATCTGAACTTCAGCAAAGCCTTTGACACCGTCTGCCACAACAAGCTCCTGGCAAAGCTGGCAGCTCATGGCTTGGACAGACCCACTTTGGAATGGATCAAGAACTGGCTGGGGAGCTGGCCCCAGAGAGTGGTGGTGAATGGTGCCACATCCAATTGATTACAGCGGTGTGCCCCAGAGATCAGTGCTGGGCCCAATCCTGTTCAGTATCTTTACTGATGACCAGGATGAGGGAATTGAGCCCATCATCAGCAAGGTTGCAGATGACACAAAGTTAGGAGCAGTGTGGATCTGTTAGAGGGTAGGAGGGCCCTGAACAAGGATCTGGACAGGTTGAGATGGGTGGGCAGAGGCCAATGGGATGAGATTAAACAAGGCTAAGTGTAGGATTCTGTCCCGGCATAGAATGACGGAGCATCCTAGAATTAATCCAATTCCTGGGCTCTCTCCTCCCTCTACTGTTAAAAGGTTTGGTAGGGGGTGAAGGGTGGGGCATCCCAGGTGGCCTTGGGACCCAGGGTGGGAACCTCGAGATGCCCATATACGTCGAACCTCGAATCAATTGGCCGGCCGGGAAATGTTGGACGCCTGATGGACAGCTTCGTTCGCCCTGCAGGGTACTTAAACGGGTCAGCAGCCATTTTTTTTGGTTCTTCCCGCTCTCCTTGTTCACCGCCACCCACGCAGCAACTGGGAGAAGCCCCAGCCACGTGCACGGCAGCAGGCAGCAGGCAGCTCTCCTAAGCGGCAAGGCTGACCCTTCTCTCCCTCCTTCTAATCCCTCTTTTACTGTCCTTAAATCGGTCTCCCTCCTTCCGCGGTTTTCCCCCCCCTCGGTTCGGGAAGGAGCGTGTTTCCCCCCTTTGCCTCGCGCTTCCGCGGATGCTCATAGGCGCGATCGGGATTTGTCTTGCGTGTAAGCTCTCTGTCTTCCCCTGTCCTGGTTGTTAAACGTTTATACCTGACGTTTAAGCGATATCCGTGTCTTTTCTGCCGACCAAAACCCAAAGAACCGGTGAGGAGGATACCGTTCCCCCCTCCTTCCACGGGATACTGTGTTTAATTAGCTCATCCCGTGTCAGATTCTACACTTTGACCATAACAACCCCAGGCAGTGCTACAGGCTGGGGACAGAGTCGCTGGAGAGCAGCCAGGCAGAGAGGGACCTGGGAGTGCTGGTAAATAGTAGCTGAACATGAGCCAGTGTGCCCAGGTGGCCAGAAGAGCCAATGGCATCATGGCCTGGGTCAAAAATAACGTGGCCAGCAGGACAAGGGAGGTTATCCTTCCCTTGTACTTGGCTCTGGTCAGGCCACATCTTGAGTGCTGTATCCAGTTCCGGTCCGCTCAACTGAAGAGAGATATTGAGGTACTGGAAAATGTCCAGAGAAGGGTGACAAAGCTGGTGAGGGGCCTGGAGCACAGCCCTGTGAGGAGAGGCTGAGGGAGCTCTGGTTGTATAGCCTGGAGAAGAGGAGGCTTAGGGGTGACCTCATTGCTAACTACAACTACCTAAAGGGAGGTTGTACCCAGGCAACCAGCAATGGAAGAACAAGATAAGACAGTCTCAAGTTGTGCTGGGGGAGGTATAGGCTGGATGTTAGGAAGAAGCTCTTCACAGAGAGTGATTTGCCATTGGAATGGGCTGCCCAGGGAGATGGTGGAGTCACCATCCCTGGAGGTGTTCAAGAAAAGATTGGATGGAGCACAAAGTGCTGTTGGCTAGGGCTGGGTGATAGGTTGGAGTGGATGATATTGGATGTCTCTTTCAACCTGGCTTATTCTATTCTATTCTATTCTATTCTATTCTATTCTATTCTATTCTATTCTATTCTATTCTATTCTATTCTATTCTATTCTATTCTATTCTATTCTATTCTATTCTCTCATTTCTGCTGCCCTATGTGGTAGGGTATGTGGTAGCATGACCTCTGGTTCATGTTGCAAAGGGCATCCATCTCTAGCTACGTTTTCCTGGACTCTGAAAATTCCAAGTGATTTAGATTAAATTGCTACAGTCAACTGCCCTCCCTTTTATTTCCTGTCCCATCAGTCTTTGTGTCATATGCAAATTTAATCAGCTAAGGTTTTGTTTCATCATCTAGCCGCTTGATAAGAATGCACCGAATGCTTCTGCACTGGGAATCTCTCCCAGGGGACCTTGCTTGGACCAGCCCTGCACATTGATATATGCCAATAAGCCCCTGTTTAATTCACCTAATGTGTGCCCTCTTGATTAAAACTCTTGCTTTATAGGAAATTAAAAATGCCATGTGACACAACAGGGAAAGCCTCGCAGAAGCCTGAAGATGTTTCATCACCACAGCTGCCAGTTTTGTTCCACAGAAGCTGCTTTGCCACAAGACTTGAGCAGTATCCATGATGCTTTTTGGTTTGTGTTCTTCAGTCAAAGAGCTCTGAAAAAGGGGTGTCAGTGGGTAAGACCAAGGTAAGTGCTTTCTGTTTCCTACTGTTAAACTCTTGGAGATATTTTCCTCTGTCTCTTGTTTGTCTTGAAATATTCTCAGACAGAATCAGAATTCTAGAATCGTAGAACTTCTTTGGCTGGAAAAGGCCTCTAAGATTATTGAGTCCAACCACCAAACCGAACACCATCACGAACATTAAACCATGTCCTAAAGTGCCATGTCCACACGTTTCTGGGACGCTCCAGGGATAGTGACTTCACCACCTTCCTGGGCAGCCTGTTGCAATGCCTGACCACTCTTTCAGGAAGGAGATTTTTCCCTAATCTCTCGACCTAAACCTACCCAATGCAATTTCAGACCATTTCCTCTCATTCTATCACCAGATACTAGGAGAAGAGACCAATCCCCACCTCACTGCAACCTCCTTTCAGGAAGCTGTAGAGAGCAATGAGATCTCCCCTCAGCCTCTTCTTCTCTAGATTGAACTGTGCCAGTTCCCTCAGCTGCTCCTCACCAGACCTGTTCTCCAGACCCTTCATCAGATCCATTGCCTTTCTCTGGACCTGCTCCAGCATCCCAATGTGCCCATAAGTGAAGTGTGCAGAACAACAGAAAACTTACATATCACTGAAAGAGGTGAAAGTTTTAGTTTTTGGGTTTTTTTTGTTGTATGAGGAAGAAAAAATAGAAACATCTTTTTCTCTGGGCTTTGAAGAACTGTGTATGTAAGAAACTGATATTTCAGTTTAATCTTAATTGTTGGGGTTTTTTTGGTGTGCCAGAGATATCCCTAATAAACAGCAGAAACTCTCAAGTTTACATTTGATACATTTATCAGATTCTCTCTTGGCTGGTTTTGTCTCTGGAAGGGTAGCTGGGCAAATCACATTAAAGCCATATCTGACTGTCATCCAGCAAACCCACTCTTCCAGTTCTTTTTTTTCTCTTGGAATCACTTTCAGCATCTAATAAAACTTTATTTACTGGCAGCACCAAAATAAATAAATAAATACATTTTTAAAAGTCAATAAATTTATTGAGCAAGATCTGAAAGAGAAATGTCAGAGATGAATACATTTTAGCACATAGTTTACTTTATAATTCTATTGGCTTTGTTCGTGGAATTCAATTCCTCTGTAGACTTTGAAGCAGAACAGCAGTAGAAAATGGAGTCAGAGGACCCAGGATGAACAGTCGAAAAGAGTTAACTGAGTTGTAGAGCTGTAAATAACTGCAAACATTATGATTTTGATGAGTATTTAATAAAATACAGGAGTTACTCTGTTATAGTCCTCATACTAGTCTGTACAGCTCCATCAATACCTTCCTGGAAGAATATTTTTCTTTCCCTTCATTTTTATAGTCAGATCATTAATCCTGAAGAGTCTCTTTGGCCCACTGTGGTCTAAATTTCCACAAAACATTTCCCTTCTCTTCTACCACAGTCAGTAAAACCCAAGGCTGGATCATACCATATTGAGCCCAAGCCACAAATACCAGTATTTTTTTACATCATCCTCTATGAACTTGCATAAAATAATTTAATTCTTTGTGATTTCAAAGAAGCAATGGTTTCTAGGGTGCAAATAGACATGTTTTCCTTCTCTGATTTTACATCTGCCTTCCAGTGTCTGAAGGGGGCCTAGAGGAAAGATGGGGAGGGACTATTTACATGGTGTTGTAATGACAGGATGAGGATTAATGGGTTTAAACTGGCAGAGGGGAGATTGAAACAGGATGTTAGGAGGAAGTTCTTCACGGTGAGGGTGGTGAGACACTGGCATGGGTTGCCCAGGAAGGTTGCGGCTGCTCCCTTCCTGGAGGTGTTCAAGGCCAGGTTGGATGAGGCCTTGAGTGACTTGTTTTAGTGGGAGGTGTCCTTGCCTATGGCAGGGGATTGGAACAGGATGATCTTTGAGGTCTCTTCCAACCTAAACCATTCTATGGTCCTATGATTCTATATAACCCAATCATACACTCATGGAATTGTTTTGGTTGGGAAAGACCTCTCAGATCATCATCCAACTGTCAACTAAATACCACCATGTCTATTAAACCATGACCCAAAGTGCCATGTACACACATTTCTAAAACATCTCCAGGGATGGTGATTCCATCACCTCCTTAGCAGCCTGTTCTAATGCCTGACCACCCTAAACTTCCCCTAGCACAATTTCAGGTCGTTTCTTCCTGTTCTATTATTTGCTACTAGCGAGAAGAGACCAACCCCTACCTCATTGCAACTTCCTTCCAAGGTGCTTTAGAGAGCAATGGAAGTCTTCCTCAGCCTTCTTTTCTCCAGACTTAAACAACCCCAGTTCCCTCAGCTGCCCCTCATCGGACCTGTTTTCCAGACCCTTCATCAGCATCCTTGCCCTTCTCTGGGCATGCTTCAGCACCTTAATGTCCTTTATGGAGTGAGGAGCCCAAAACTGAACCTAGGTCTCAAGGTGTGACTGCACCCATGCTGGGTAGAGTGAGATACTTGCTGCCCTTATCCTGCTGATGACACTGTTCTGATCCAAACCAAGACGCTGGTGGATTCCTTGGGCACCTGAGTATAGTGTTGCCTCATCTTCAGCCATGTGTCAACCAGCCCCTCACTCCCTCCCCAGTCCTTTTCTGCTGGATAGTTTCCAGCTCCTTTGTTCCAAGCCTGAAGCATTGTAGCCAGGTGGGGTTGGTCTCTTCTCCCAGGCAACCAGCAACAGAACAAGGACACACAGTCTGGGGCAGGTATAGGCTGGATATTAGGAAGAAGTTCTTCACAGAGAGACTGATTGGCACTGGAATGTGCCGCCCAGGAGGGTGGTGGAGTCACCATCCCTGGAGGTGTTCAAGAAGACTGGATGAAGCACTTAGTGCCATTGGCTAGGGCTGGGTGTAAGGTTGGATAAGATGATATTGGAGGTCTCTTCCAACCTGGCTTATTCTATTCTATTCTATTCTATTCTATTCTATTCTATTCTATTCTATTCTATTCTATTCTATTCTATTCTATTCTATTCTATTCTATTCATAGGATTGTTGTGACCCAAGCGCAGGACACTGCACTTGGCCTTGCTATACCTTATTGTGATGAGGTTTGGGAGTTACACACACACATGCACTATGATTTCACTCAGTCTAGACTCAACTTCCAACTCAACTGGAAGTTAAGGAATGAAGTTTTATATTCACAGCTTAGCACAATATACAAGCAGATATTTACAGCTATATACAGAAATATACAAGTTAAAAGTAATATGGAAATACAACGCCCCTGCCAGAAATCAGAGTGCCCAGGAGGTGTTCCAAATCACCCTTCCACCTTCTTTTTATGTGCCTTTCTTATCCCAGAATCCACATTACGTGCAAGGTGTGTTGAAAGGATTGGCCAGGGGGGTTAGAAGCAGAATGATTAGTTGGGTTACACAGATCCATCTAGAAGCCAGGGAGAGAGACAGACACCGTCAGACTCTGACAGACAGACTCTATTATCTATGTTTGTGTCCCTGGTTTTTATACATCTCAGCAAACCCATGAGTGAAGCAGACATCACCAGTATTTTCTTTTCACAGCCTATTATATATTTTTTCTCATTAAAATATTTCAGTTAGCCTCAAACCAGCACACTTATTCGACCAGCCTCAGCCCATTGATCCAGCCTGTGGAGGTCCCTCTTCAAAGCCTTCCTACTCTCCAGAAGATCAACACTCCCACCCAGTCTAGCAAACTTACTGAGCAAACTTACTGAGCATGCCTCTGTACATCCAGATACTTGTAGCCCCAAACCCAACACCATAACACAGTGGAACAAGAAATAGCAGTTGAACCCAGAGCTGCACAACTGAAGGATGGCTGCTGAAAAGAGCATTAAGCATTAGTGGAGGAGATCTCCACCGACTAAGAACCACAGATGTGTCACTGCCTTCAGGGGTAAATGTAGGGGTCACTCGAACCTCTTCTTTTTCTCCATTTTAAGGAGCATTTTAGTAGCTTTCTGACAGTTCAGCCTATGGTGACAGTAATAAACAGTCTCTAAATTAGCTGTTTGCTTGCTGATGAGGAAATGATGAATAAATGCTGAACTTTGTGTGTGTATGTGTGTGTGCTTCAGTGTGTGACACACAGCTATGAAATGAAAAATAATGTTTGGATGCTGAACCAAATAATTAAACCAGTTGCATTTACAGGCAAATGTTATGTTCCAGTATAAATTAATTCTCTGCTACAGCAAATTACCAATATTGGTCTAGGCAGTTAATGGAATTAGTGTCAATGGGGAAATACAGAATCCTCTGAATGTCTGGTCTCCAAAATCATAGAATCATAGAATAGGTTGGGTTGGAAGGGACCTTAAAGATCATCTAGTTCCAGCCTCTGCCATGGGCAAGGACACCCCCAACCAGACCAGGTTGTTTAAGGCCTCATCCAACCTGACCTTGAATACTTCCAGGGAAGGGGCATCCACAACTTCCTTGAGCAACCTGTTCCAGTGTCTCACCACCCTCACTCTGAAGAACTTATTCCTAAACTCCAACCTAAATCTCCTCTCTGCCACTTCAAAACCATTGTCCCTCATCCTACCACTACATGTTCCTGTTAAAAGTCTCTCCATAGCTTTCTCATAGCCCACTTCAAGTACTGGAAGACAACTTTAATGTCTTCCTAAAGCCTTCTCTTCTCCAGGCTGAGCACCCCTAACTCTGTTAGCCTGTCCCCATAGGTGCTCAGTCTCTAGTCATCTTCATGGCTTCCTCTGGACCCCCTCAAGCAGCTCCATGTCCTTCCTGTGCTTGGCCCCCAGAGCTGGATGCAATAATCCAGGCAGAGTCTCACCAGAACAGAGTACAGGGGCAGAATATTGAGTTACTAGTAAGAAAACCCTGAAGGATGAAAACAAATCTTAAATTCATCCCTCTGAAACATCACTCATTTGATGTGAGATGCTCAGCACTGAACTCTTACTGAAGTGCTGAAGCCATTTCTCTGGCTTTCCTCATCTCAGTTTTTATCTTTTCTTTTTTTTTTTTTTTTTAATCAATAAAAAATCCAGCTTTGATTACTGGGAAATATTCTGAAAGATAAAACTTCCTATCTACTCTTAAATGGGGCAAGTGCAATATTACAAAGTTCCCTTCAAACTCAGACAAGTGTTCTAGCAACTAAGGTACTGGAACTGACTTACAAAGAATGGATTTCCTCCTTGCTATGATTTGTATGGGGAAGTTGCAGCAGGGGAGGTTCAGGTTGGATCTTGGTAGAAATTTTTTCACTGAATGGGCTCTCAAAGACTGGAACAGGCTTCCCAGGGAGGTAGTCAAATCCCCATCCCTGGGGGTTCTGTAGAGAGGCAGAGATATGGTTCTGAGGGACATGGTTTAGGCCCAGTTTTGGTGGAGTTAGAGAATGGCTTGACTTGATGGTACTAAGGGTCTTTTCCAGACAAAATGATTCATTTGTACTGAAAGGAATTTAGAATAGAAAAACTGTGTGTACAGTAAAATGAACAGAATTTTTCATAGAATCATAAAATGGTTTAGGTTGGAAGGGACCTCAAGGATCATCCAGTTCCAATCCCCTGCAATAGGTAGGGACACCTCCCACTAGAACAGGTTGCTCAAAGCCTCATCCAACCTGGCCTTCAACACTTTCAGGGAGGGAGCCACAACCTCCCTGAGCAACCTGTGCCAGTGTCTCACCACCCTCACTGTAAAGAAATTCCTCCTAACATCCTGTTTAACTTTCCCCTCTGCCAGTTTAAACCCATTCCCCCTCATCCTGTCATTACAAGACCCTGTGAATAGTCCCTCCCCAGCCCTCCTGTAGGCCCCTTTCAGATACTGGAAAGCTACTCTAAGGTCTCCTTGAAGCCTTCTCTTCTCCAGGCTGAAGAGCCCCAACTCTCTCAGCCTATCCTCATAGCAGAGNGAGTAAAGGGAGAGAATCCCCTCCCTTGCCCAGCACACAGTTGCTGTCTGGGCTTCACTCACACTACAGGTTCATATTGAGCTTTTCCTCAACCCAGACCCCCAGGTCCTTTTCCTCAGGGCTGCTCTCAGCCGTTCACCATCCAGCCTGGAATTGTGCTTCAGATTGCTCTGACCCAGGTGCAGGACCTTACACTTGGCCTTGTTGAATTTCATGAGGTTGGCCTGGGCCCACCTCTGCAGCCTGTCCAGGTCTCTCTGGATGGATCCCTGCCCCCTAGTAAGTCGACTGTGCCACACAGCTTGGTGTTATCTGCAGACTTGCTGAGGGTGCACTCGATTCTTCTGTCCATATCACCAGTTTTGGAAACCTTTAGCCTCCTCTTCCTTCAGAGGACATGGTTATGTGTTCTGACCTGCAGTTTCTGTGAACCAAACCAAAGACTTAATATGTCCATAGTGAGAAGCATATGAGAAGAGCTGTGCTGTGTAGCTCTCACTGGTTTGTGTGGGACAGCACTTACTTGATTAGAATTTTCTAAAGGCAAGATTCATGTTTACAAGCAAAATCTGTGCAAGGCAAGCAGCTTATGAACTGGTTTATCAGCAATAACAGTGTCTGGAGTCAGAGGCTTGAAGATTTGCCTCCTATTCAGCCATTCCCAATGCCTCTTTCCCCAGAAAATCGATGAGTGACTTTAAATTAAGACAGGCAGATCAGCAGATCTGGGTTTAGCCCAAGGGTCTGGCTCAGCAGTCTGGGAGATGATGATCAGCTGAGGGTTCGACTGAGGGGGAGAAGCCAGGGATGCAGAGGGAACATCAGATGGTAGGCAGAAAATAAAGGGGGGAAAGTAATGGGAAGAGGAGGGAGGCAAAAAAGTGGAGGGAAGAGGAGGGAAGTAAGAAAGGGAAGGGGAAAAGAGAGAGGCAAGGAGAGAGAGAGAGAAGAGGAGGCAGACAGAAAGAGGGGGAGAAAAGGAAGGAGGCAAGAAAGAGAAGGGAAGAGAAGGGAGGCAAGAAGCGGGAGAGAAGTGAAAGGAGGCAAGAAGGAGGCCAAGAAAGCTCTGGGGAAAAGAACTTGAGAGTCTTAGTGTACAACAGCATGGACCATCAATGTGTCCTTGTGGCCAAGAAGTCATGGGACGCATCAAGAAGAGTGTGGCAAATAGATCAAGGCATGTTCTCAGCCTCTGCCCTGGCAAGGCCATGTCTGGAGTATTGGGTTCAGCTCTGGGCTTCCCAGTTCAAGAATGACAGGAACTTGCTGGAGAGGTTACAGCAAAGGGCTAGAAAGATGCTGAAGGTACTGGGCGATCTCTCTGATAAGGAAATACTGAAAGAATTGGGAATTTTTAGTCTTGAAAAGCTCAGACCAAGGGGGAAATATCATCAGTCCTGATCAATACTTCAAGGGTGGGTGTCAAAAAGATGGGACAAGTCTGTTTTCAGTGGTGCCCAGTGATAGGACAAGGGATAACTGGCACAAACTTGAACATCAGAAGTTCCATCCAAACAGGAGAAGTAACTTCTTTAATATAAGAGTGAAGGAACACTGCGACAGGCTGCCCAGAGACTTTGTGGAGTCTTCATCTCTAGAGACATTCCAAATGCACCTGTTCTTGTGCTACCTTCTCTAGGTGATCCTGCCTTGGCAGGAGGATTTAATTCAATCTCCAGAGGTCCCTTCCAACCCCTGGCATTCTGTGATTGTGTGGCACAAGACTGATACTGATGGAGAAATTATTATCAGTTTTTTGTTGTATTAGCCTTATTCCAAGAGCATCACGTTTATAATGTATAACCACTTTCCACCCCATTGGCTTCTATCTTATTGTCAAGGAAAATTGCAAGGCTGTAAGCATCATCAAAAATTCAATACAAGCATCTAAAGGAGCAGCAGTGTAAAATATTTCTTCTGTTTTCTGAAAAGGAAGCAAAAATAAAAGCATAAATCAGGAGGAAGAGGAAAAAAACCCTCCATTTATTCTTCCTCATTCTGATTTGCATTGCAAGGTGTTGGAAAGATTCTTACTGTTTCCAAACATTAAAATCAGTGTCTTGAGTTTATAATAAATAATAATTTGTCTATTACTGATATTATTGTCTTCAACCAGTTGTTATTATTTTTAAATGGAGTTTGTTTTGTCACATTTTTCAATCCATGCCATTTCTACAAGGTTTAGAAATTGGGATTCCATTGACATACTTCAAGAAGTCAGTAGAATCCTAGAACCCTTGTGCCCTAGAAATCTTAGAATCTATCCTCAAATCACTCCATTTGGAAAGACCCCCTAAGATCATTGAGATCAGGGATTATTGAGATCAGGGATTATTGAGATCAGGGATATACTGGAGAGAGCAAGGATCTATTAGAGAGAGCCCAACTGAAAGCTGCAGTGATGGTTTGGGGACTTGAACATCTCTCCTATGAAGAAAGATTGAGACTGGGGCTGTTTAGTCTGGAGAGGAGAAGGCTGAGAGGGGATCTTGTTAATGTCTATAAATGTCTAAGGGGTGGGTATCAGGATGTCTCTTTTCAGTGGTTGCTGGTGATAGGACAAGAAACACCAGATACAAGCTGGAGGCTCCACCTCAACATGCGGAAAAACTTCTTTACTGTGAGGGTGCTGGAACCCTAGAGGAGGCTGTCCAGAGAGGTTGTGGAGTCTCCACCTCTGGAGACTTTCAAGACCCATCTGATGTGCTCCTGTGTAACCTGCCCTAGATGAACCTGTTTTGGCAGGAGGGTTGGATTTGATGATCTCTGGAGGTCCCTTCCGTCCTGTAACCTTCTGTGATTCTAACTGTCAGCCCAACATCACCATAACCATCATAGAATCAGTCAGGGTTGACTGATGACCATCTAGTTCCAACCCCCCTGCCATGGGCAGAGACACCCTACCCTAGATTAGGCTGGACAGAGCCTCATCCAGCCTGGCCCTAAGTACCTCCAGTATCATGTCTACACAATTCTTGAACACCTGCAGGGATGGTGACTCCACTGCCTACCCGGACAGCCTGTTTCCAATGCCTGACCACTCTTGCAGGAAAGAACTCTTCTCTAGGATCCAGCATAAACTTCCCTCAGCATAATTTCAGGCCATTTCCTCTTATTCTATCACCTGATACTGGGGGCAGCCCTCCCTTTATCCAGCTGGGTTTGAAACCCAGCTTCCCAAGGAGCGGAACTGAGCTTATTTCTGTTTCTCCAGCTGTTGCTTTCTCACTTGCCTGGGTTAATTAGGGCTTCCATATGCCCAGTTCCTACTTCACACCATATGGGTTTCCTTCCTATCTATACTTGAGATCTTGGCATTCTGATATTTAAAGAACCTTGAGCTCACTTGACAAAGTATCAAAGAGGGGTGACATAGTTAATGGGGAATTTAAGAGTAAGATTTCACAACTTTTCAACAGGAATCAAATTAATGCTCATTAAAGCTGATGATAACCATGCGTGCAGATGAGTAGAAGCTAAAATTCCCAGCTCAGGATGAGAATCTGCTCTACCCTGACTCCTTAAATAGTTAGAAAACAGCAAACTTGGAACAAGTATTTAAACCTCTTGTCAGATGTTTTCGTACTTGTGTCCATACTGAGGGGAGACCTTCTCGTGTTCCACAACTCCCTGAAAGGAGGCTGGAGTGAGGAGGAGTCTGTCTCTTCTCCCCAGTAACAAGTGATATGAAAAGAGGAAATGGTCAGAAATCGTGCCAGTGAAGGTCTAGGTTGGATGTCAGGAAAAATGTCTTTCCTGCAAGAAAATGACCAGGCATTGAAACAGCCTGTGCAGGGAGGTGGTGAAGTCACCATCCTTGGAGGTGTTCAAGAAATGTGTGGACATGGTACTCTGGGACACAGGGAAATGGTGGTTTTGGGTTGATGGTTGGACAAGATGGTCTTAGAGGTATTTTCCAACTCAAACTGCTCTTTGTTTCTGTAATGCTGTGTCCCAACACATGAGAAAGGCCAGCACAAAATATTGAGATCTTGGCAGAATTTAGGCCTCTTTTCTCATGGTGAAGCACAATATCAGAGTTAATATGAGCTCCAGCATGGATTCATTGCACAGTGATGCAACAGTAGGGTTTTCCATGCTGCCAAGCTTAGAGACTTCACAGCATCTTTGGGTGACCTGTTCCAGTGCCTCGCCACCCTCACAGGGAAGAATTTCTCCCTCATGTCTCACCTCATTCCAGCTTCTTCCAGTTTGAAGCCATTGCCCTTTGCCCTGTCACTACATGCCTTTGTCAAAAGTCCCTCTCCCGCTGTCTTGTAGCCTCCTTCAAATGCTAGATTGGTAGATCTTCCTGAAGTTAAACTCTCTCATCTCCACAGGGAAAGTGTTCCAATTCCCTGGTCATCTTTGTGGCCTCCTCTGGACCTGCTCTAAAATTTCCATGGACCTAGACAATATTTTAAGGTCCCTTCCAATTAAAATCATTCTATAATTTGACTGTAGAATTCACTTACTTAATTTATGTAGTTCTCCACACAGGCTTATTTGGGTAGGGGGGATATCTTCTGTTTAATTTTCACAAAGAGCAGGAGGGAAGGACTGAAATGGATTGCCCAGGGAAGGCGGTTGGGGCCCCATCCCTGGAGGTGTTTAAGGCCAGGCTGGATGAGGCTGTGGCTACCCTGATCTAGTGTAGGGTGTACCTCCCCATGGCAAGGATCCATGGCTGTGGCCAGCAGGGCAAGGGAGGGGATTCTTCCCTTTTACTCTGCTCTTGTCAGACCCCACGTGGAGTACTGTGTGCAGTTCTGGAGCCCCCAACAAAAGAAGGATGTGGAACTGTTGGAGCGAGTGCAGAGGAGGGCCACAAAGATGCTCAGAGGGCTGGAGCACCTCTGCTATGAGGACAGGCTGAGACAATTCAGGCTCTTCAGCCTGGAGAAGAGAAGGCTTTCAGGAGACCTTAGAGTAGCCTTCCAGTATCTGAAAGGGACCTGCAAAAGGGTTGGGGAGGGACTATTCACGAGGTCTTGTAATGACAGGATGAAAGGTAATGGGCTTAAACTGGAAGAGGGGAGATTTAAACACGATGTTAGGAGGAATTTCTTTGCAGTGAGGGTGGTGAGACACTGGAACAGGTTGTCCAGGGAGGTTGTGGCTGCTCCCTCCCTGGAGGTCTTGAAGGCCAGGTTGGATGAGGCTTCGAGCAACCTGTTCTAGTGGGAGGTGTCCCTGCCTATGGCACAGGGGGGTTGGAACTGGATGATCTTTGAGGTCCCTTCCAACCTAAACCAATCTATGATTCTGTGATTCTATGATTCTAAAGCACATAGAAGGGAAGTAAGGATATAAGTAGAGTTTCTACCCGTCAATGTGTTTTTGAGGCTGATATGTAGTGGAGGTTCTTGACTGCTATGTTAGATAATTCACCTTACATGTATTTCTGGGTCATGTAGAATGCATCTGGCTGCTTCTGATGGTCTCAGGGTGACTCTACTTTAAACTCAGAATCTAATGACCAAAATGGCTTCTATTTTAGAAAATTCAGCTCCTAAAAAATGAGCACAGTGTGATTATTCTGACTTGTGGAGAGAAACGAAGGAATATCCTGCTGTTCCTGGGCTTGTTAAACTCACTGGTGCTCACACTACCTGAAACTGTAAGTGTCTGTGCATCTCATTGACAAGAGAACGTTCTGGTTTTAGCTGGAGTTCATTTGCCCATCAGAGTAGCACCACGACGAGTTTCACTCCTTTGAGACTCCCACTCCAGGGAGGTTTACTAAATAGTAGCTGGAGAAATCCAAACCTTTAGATAGTTATGCCAATTATTTCAAAAGTGAGTGCTTATAGACTACTGAAAGCCACGTATTTTCTGGGTTAAAAACCAAACCAGCAAAACCAAACAAAGTCCAAAGCAAGTAACTTAACTCTCAGTACCTTCAAAATCAGTTCCTGCTCCCCAAGAGCTGTGAGGCACAAAGAAAATGGGCAGAGTTTAAAAAAAATCCAAACCAACAACAACAACAAAAACAGTAAAAAAAATCAAACAATGTATAAAAGAAATTCACAATTATATCAGCGGTTTAGTTTATTTCATGCATATCTCGTCAACATTGTGACAAGGTAGATTTTGTAGCATAGCTAATGTTCTTTTGTGAGAAGAAAGGCTCAAAGTACTTGAAAGCAGAAAGATTTGGAGCATATTCAATTAAAGACAAGAAAGCTGAAACATTTAGTAGTTGTGCTGGTGAGAAGACTAAATTCACACCCGAATGTTGCCTCAGTATTGGGACCAAGTCTCTTTGGTATCTTGATTAATGATCTGGATGAGGGGATTGAGATACCCTCGGTAAGTCTGCAGATGACACTAAACCAGGTGGGGATGTTGGTCTGCTGCAGGATAGAAAGGCTCTTCAAAGGGACCTGAACAGGCTGCATCAATGACCTGAGGTCACTCAGATGAGGTTCAAAAAGGCCAAGTGCTAGGTCCTGTGCTTTGGTTACAACAACCCCATGAGCACAGCAGGCTTTTGGCAAAGTGGCTGGGAACCACCTAGCAGAAAAGCACCTTGGGGTGGTGGTTGTCAGCTGGCTGAAGACAAGCCAGTGTGTGCACCAGCATTCTGTCCTGGGTCCAGAACAGTGTGGCCAGCAGCACCACACTCTGTACTGGTGTGATGGGTTTGGCTGAGCTGGAGGTAATTCTGCCCCAAGCATCTTTGTTAGTGCTGTTTTCCAGCACTGTAGCTGGCTGTTGATCACACAGAAGTGTTTTGGCTACCCCTGAGCTGAGCACCAAAGCTCTGCTTTTCCAGCATTTTTGTCCCCTTATAGCAGGCTGAGGGATGAGCAAGATCTGTAATGACAGGACGAGGGGTAATGGGTTCAAATTGGTGGAGAGGAGATTTGAATGGGATGTTAGGAGGAAGTTCTTCACAGTGAGGGTGGTGAGGCACTGGAACAGGTTGCCCAGGGAAGTTGTGGCCGCTCCCTCCCTGGAGGTGTTCAAGGCCAGGCTGGATGAGGTCTTGAGTGACCTGATCTAGTGGGAGGTGTCCCTACTTATGGCGGGGGTTTGGAACTGGATGATCTTTGAGATCTCTTCCAACCTAAACCATTCCATGATTCTATGATCTTGGGAGGAGACATAGCTGGGTCAGGTGACCCAAACTGACCAGTGGAGTATTCCATGCCATATGATATCCACTCAGATATATAAGCTAAGTGAATAAAGAAAGTGTGGGGACATTCGCTGATGGCATCTGGCCTCAGAGCAACCACTACCTGTTTTGAAGCCCTGCTTTTTGGGAGTGGCCCAGCATCATCTGGATTGATGATAAGTAGAGAACGATATCTTTGTTTGCTTTTGCTTCTGTGTGTGGCCTTTGCTTTGGCTTTGCATTCTATTAAAATGCTTCTGTCCTCACTCATGGGCCTTGGCTATATGTTCCACTTCCCCTGTCCATCTGAGATGGGGATTAATAGAGCAGTTTTAGTTGGCATCTGTAATGGAGGGGTAATTAATTCATGTGAGATATGATTTTTTCAAAATTGATATTGTTTATTAATTTTGGTACTCAGAACTCTTGCCACACCCAACCACTATTTTTTAATAGTAAGTAGGTTCTTTTGCAGCGGTCATGGAAACATTATACAGAAGATAACATAGGATCTAGAACATTTAAGAAATAACAAGCAGTAATACAACATTTAACTCAATTGACCTGGAAGAGAAGGTTCTTGCAGTCAATTATACTGCTTGTTCACTAGATGGACTCAAGGAGCTCTTTTCTGCTTTAAGGCAGAAGGCAATTGGTGAATTACAAGAGGCTTTAAGTATTTACTCACAGAATTATTTCCTGTGTTGGTTTGAGCTAATTGGAGAATTTGTGTGAGAAATTAGACTGTTGCCTGAGAGTGAGAAATTAAACATAGTGTCACTTCACCCAGTTTCACTGAGAGAGAAGAAAGAAGATTGTTTTGAGAATGTTCCCAAAACATCCAGATAAGCCAGTGTGCTTGCGCAGTCAGTCGGCTCTGGGTCCATGTTGGCTTCAGCAGCTTCTTTCCTTTGTCTCTCTGCCTTTGAACTAATTCAGAGTAAAATCACTAAAACGATTCATTCCTTCCTGCCACTAATCTTTCTAACCGAACTTCAGCTTATCTGCAGCATCATCAAGTGGTGAGATAAAGCTAGGGGAAAGGGGGGAAGGTGGTAGGGGGGTTTGGTTTTCCTCTCTTGGGGATTTTGGTCTCCAGGAGGGGTGTGGTGCCTGTATTTCTTTTTTACTGTATATTTCTGTAAATATCTGTTATATCTTGTAAATATTTGCTTGTATGTTTGCATTGCTGTAAATATAAAGCTTCATTTATTAACTTCCAGTGTGTTTTTCTGAGTTTTAGCAGGGGTTCTAAAAGGTGGGGGGGCAGGTCACTGCAAACCCACTACATTTCCCAACTCGCAAGGCTAGCAACAGCTTGAGACAGTACCTGAACACTTATAGGGAGATCTGTCAATGCCTTGCCAGCCTCTAAGGCTTCTGATTCTTCCCAGGATTCACAGGGTGCTGGCCCCTATGTTCTTCTCCCAAGTTTACCTTTCAAGGAAGGTGAAACCAACAGTGAAGTTTTGGGTTCATTTTAACTTTATGCAGTTTGATTAAGTCTCATAGTTAGCAGCAAAACCATGGAATGTTGTTAGAAGTGCATCTGCTTACTTTTGCTTTTCTGAAGGGCAGGAATATGGGCTAATTTGAAAACTGGAAAAGAGAATGAAGTGGGAGCTTAGAAATTTGTGAAATGTTTAATATTAAACTGATAGGCCATCCTGTAGGTTGTTTGCTTGTTTCCTTTTTGCTTAAGTGGTACATTCTCACCAATTTCCTAGCTGAAATTCTCCAATATTTGTCAGGCTAAATCTGTCAGGATTTAAAGATTTCATAGAATGGGCCTGGGTTGGAAAAGACCTAAAAGATTAAATAGTTCCAACTCCCCTGCCATAAGTAGAGACACTTGCCCCACAAGATCAGGTTGCTCAAGCCCCCATCCAATCTGTCCTTGAAAACTTCCAGGGAGGGGGAGTCTGCAACCTCCCTGGGCAACCTGTTCCAGCATTTGGAATATGGGGATTTTGTTTTACTCTCTGCTTGCTTGTTTCTGCTTTTTCCCTCTTTGCCAAGCCTGCTTTGTCTGCTCCTTTTCCTTGTGAATCATAAATCGAACAGGGTCAGCCCCTCCATAGAGGGGGCATCCACAACCTCTCTGAGCAACTCTTTCCAGTGTCTCACCATATCATCTCGTTTGGATGAGTTGAGCAACTGCGACAAATCTGGTAAGAAATTCCTGATGGGAATGTAGCTGCTTGGGATGGGCCACAACCGCATTATACCTATTATACACTGGTTTGGATTTGGAAAGGTCCATCAAGATCATCTAGATTCAACCCCACTGCAGAGACACTTTCCACTAGACCAGGTTGCTTGAGTTCCTGTCCATTGCTTAAGGCCCTGTCCTGTGTACCTTTCAGGAGCTCATATCTTGGAAAGTGCTGAGGTTTTTGTGTCACTTTGTCCTTGTATAAGATAGTACCATAAAAGATCCATTAGTATGCTTCACCCAAAAGATGTTTTACTGGAAGTGAATGCTGATGGAAGCAAGGTGTGCTTGGTCATCAGCAGGTCATCACAAGTCGTCTGCAGTGCCTCCTCCAGGAAAGGTGCCTGTTGCCTGCCAGATTGACCACTGCATATCTATAAAATTGTAGAGAGTGCTGTCTTAAATGAAGATATATTTTATTATTTTGCATATATAATTTCTGAGTGTGTTGTCATTATCTGCACTAAAATAATAAATTAATGAAGTCTCTTGGACATGAAGTTGAATATCTGAAATCACATCAAATCAAGGACTCCTTAAAGGCAAGACAGAACTAAAAAAGGAGGAAACTATTTGAGTCTTTGAACTGTTAGAAGCTACAAAGGCATCCTGGATAAAATTGAACATGAGCCAACATGTGCTCAGATGGTCAAGAAAGCCAACAACATTCTGACCTATATCAGGAATAGTGTGGTCAGCAGAAGCAGGGAAGAGATTGTCTCCTTATACTCAGTTCTGGTGAGGCCATATCACAAGTATTGGGTTCAATTTTGGCTCCAAGAAAGACATAGAGGCCACAAGGACACATTGCTGTCCCCAAGAATAATTTGTTGTCTAACAGAACTCCAAGGTGTTTCTCCATGTAGCTACTCTTCAGCAGCTCAGCTCCTGTCTGCACTGGTTCATGGTGTTGTTCCTTCCTATGCTCCTGCCTATGGCAGGGGGCTGGAACTAGATGATCTTTGAGGTCACTTCCAACCTAATCATTCTATGATTCTGTGATTCTACGATTCTATGATTCAATGTGCAGACCTCTACACTTCTCCTTGGTGAACCGCATGAGGTTCCCCTTTGCTCAGCTCTCCAGCCTGTCCAGGTCTCACTGAAAGTCAGCACAGTCTGATGAGGTGTCAGCTACTTCTCTCAGTTTGGTATCATCAGCAAAATTCCTGAGGGTCCACTTTATCCCCTCATCCAGGTCACTGATGAAGATGTTGAGTAAGACTGGACCCAGTCCTGACCCCTTGGGAACACCACAAGGTACAGGTTTACAGTTGGACTCTGCACCCTTGAACACAGTCCCCTAAACTCTGTTACTTAGCAAGTGTCCCATCCATCTCACCACCCACACTTCCTGAATGGGAAAAACCCAGATAATTATTTTATTTGGTCTTCTTTACCTCTATTCTGTGCATACAGAGGAAAATTTTGTTCTTTAAAGGACCAGACTGAACATTTTGGGGGAAAAAAAATATATAAAATATATGTTGCAAACCCCATGGAGGCTGCCGAAAAATTGACTGTGCTAAAGGTGGAATCATTGATTTTTTTTTGCATTGCTTCAGCAAGACTCACCACTGTGTAAGAAGCTCCATCAGGAAAGGGGACATGAAAGGTTGTTGGAAAAGCTGGCCAGAATTTAGATGAGCTACTTTTAGTGTACTTAGAGAAGTTTTAATATCTTCCTTAATAATAAAATTCATTTATATCCCAGGCATCAGGTTATTGGTCTCTTGGCCTCTTGGAGGAAGTAATTGAGCACCTGTATGGGGACAATGGGAGTTGAGGAGCTCTGATTAGTTTTCTCTAGTTATAAATTATTTATCACCTCATTCCATTTCCCTCTTTACACCTATTGGGACGTTTTCGCAGTCATGTTGCATAATAAGAAAGAGATGATCAGGCTCCTATTTGCTCTGCTTCACCCTCATGAGCCATTTAGCATTTTGTAATTCCACCAGCCAAAGCTATCTGATCAGCAGAAATGGAGTGAGGGCTTTAGAGATGCTGTTCTGGTAGATGATTTCTTTTCTGGAAATGTAATGACTGACTCGTTTAAAAATGGGTAAATTGGCTAACAAATCCATGCCTCTGCTGTTCTACAGGACACCCACTGCTGAAAGAGCAAATAACTCTCCTGCTTCCAAAATAGGAACATCATAAAATACATGCAAAATGCTCATTTCTATTCATGGTGAAAGGGAACACCACGTTTTAACATCACTTAATACATTTAAAGCCTTCTTGTGCATAGTCCCATTTGGAAAACAGCTTGCTTAGAGTAGAAAATGTTACAGTGACCTGTAAAGTCCTGTGACTTTTCTCATCCTTTTCCTTCTGCACACCTTTAACGTTAGACAAATAGAATTGCAGACTGGGTTGGGTTGGAAGAGACCTTCAAAGGCCATCTAGTCCACCCTCCTGCAGACAGTAGAGACATATAATGAATGGTTTGAGTTAGAAAGAACCTAAAAGATCATCTAGTTCTACTCCCTCTCTGCCAGGGACACCTTTTACTAGACCAGGCTGCTCAGTCTCTTATCCAATGTGGCCTTGAACACATCCAGGGAGAGGGCATCTGCAACCTTCCTTAGCCTTCTCTTCATCAACTACAGCAGGTTGCTTTATAACATGGTTTCTTTTCCGAAAACTGGATATAAGAAAGAAGTAAGGGTGATAAGACATTGGAACAGTTTTCCCTGTCAGGTCATGGCTGCTCCCTCCCTGGAGGTGTCCAAGGCCAGGTTGAATCGGGCCTTGAGCAAACTGGTCTAGTGGAAGGTGGCTCTGGTCATAGCAGGAGGGTTGGAACTAGATAATCTTGAAGATCCCTTCCAATCTAAACCATTCTATGAATCTATGATCTGGAGGTGAGACAAGGAGGGTGATGAGCATTTGAAAAGTTGTGAGTCTATAATAAGTTTTATCCTGAGAACAGAATTTTAACCTTTTGTATTCCTTGACTCCAGCCCATTAGTTTGGATTAGGAGCTATAGACCAGTGCTCTTCTGAGAGCTTTCACTGAAGTGTACCCAAAATACACTATCATCAAATGTTTATGCATGCAACTAAAACTTAGACTATGCAAAAATTTTGAGGATAAAAGGGAGCACATGGAGTAAGATGCACAACAAATAGAGCAAATTCAAGATTCTTAGCCAATATCATCAGATTCTACATTCTCCTCAGATTTTTTTTTTCCTCACAGATGGCAACCAAGCCTCATTAGACCAGAAACACAACTTGATTTTTTATGTGCTTTGTTTTTAAACAGGACAAGAAATAAAATGCATCCACTGCCTGTTCTTAGCCAAAAGTAGCTTATTTAATAGTGGAATGATTTTTGACTGGTGTGTGAGACTCTTATGAGCATGGAACACCCTGAGTAACAACAATCCCATGAACATTCCAGGCTTGGAGCAGAGTGGCTGGGAACTGCCCAGCACAAAAGCACCTGGGGGTGCTATTTGACAGCCAGTGTGTGCCCGAGTGGTTAAGAAGGCCACCAGCATCCTGGCCTGCATCAGGAATAGTGTGGCCAGCAGGAGTAGGAAGTGATTGTCCACCTATATTGGGCAATGGTGAGGCCTCTCCTTGAGTGCTGTGTTCAGTTTTGGACCTCTCACACTGAAAAAGACATTGAGGTGATGGAGCATGTTCAGAGAAGGGTAACAAAGCTGGTGAAAGGTCTTGAGTGGCTGAGAAGACCATGTTACTTCTTGCTGTGTCGCTGGGCATCAGTGAAAAAAGCCTGGCCCCACCCTCCTGACACCTACCCTTGAAGTATTGATCAGCATTCATGAGATCCCCCTTCAGACTGCTGTTCTCCAGGCTAAAAAGCCCAAATTCTCTCATTCTTTCCTCATAAGAGATGCTTCAGTCCTCTCAGCATCTTTGTAGTTCTAGGAGAGCTTTCCACTCTTGATGAAAAAACATATTAAGAAGCAATTAAAAATCCGATCTCTCTCTATGCCCTCAGAGAGCCAATGAAAGGGATCACTAGAGAAATATTAGACACTTTACTAGTATCATATTTTAATTAACATTGATTAAAACAACACTTTATATAAACCGAAACATTATTTCCCTCACAGGATACAGTAAAAAAAAAAAAAAAGAAAGATTTTTTCCAATAAACTGCTGCTTTGAAATCCTATGAAAATCATCTATTGTTCATCATCAACTTGGGAAACTGTTAACGAGTTGTTAAGGCCAAATATTTCCATTATCTGCTGGATCAGGAATGGTCAGGCATAGGAACAGGCTGCCCTGGGAGGTGCTAGAGTCACCACTCCTGGAGATGTTGAAGGAATGTGTGGATGTGGCGCTTTGGGGCATGGTTTAATGGCAATGATGCTTTTGAGTCGATGGTTGGACTCAATGATCTTAGAGGACTTTTCCAACCAAAACAATTTTGACATTCTAGGATTCTATGATGAACTCTATGATTCTAAGATGAAGTGCAGCAAAGAGAGGCATCTCTATAAAGGCCATAAGTGTCTATAAAGACACTGCTCTCAGAGACTGACTCTGAACCTCAAAGAAATACTTATAGTGGATTCATGGAATTGGTTGACCCTGAAATGGAACAAGAAAATTCTGGAGAGGGTGCAGTGTAGGGCCACAAAGGTGCCGAGAGGACTGGAATATTTGCCTTATAAGGAAAAACTGAGAGACCTGTGGATGTTTAACCTGAAGAAGAGCAGACTGAAAGGGGATCTTTTCAGTGGCCATTGAGTGTCAGGGAAGCAGAGCCACACTCTTCTCAGTGGTGTTCAGGACATGACAACGGTTCAATGGATACAAACAGGAACACATGAGGTTCCAGGCAAACATACCAAAAAAATTGTCACTTTGAGGGTGGCAGAGCCTTGCAGCAGGCTGCCCAGAGAGGTGGTAGAGTCCCTATCTCTGGTGGCACTACAGATCCACCTGGATGCCTTCCCAGATGATACAGCTCTAGCAGGGGGGTTGAACTAAAATCATGGACTCATCAAATCACCACAGTCATAGAATCATTATAGAATCATAGAATGGCTGAGGTTGGAAGATATAGTCAAAGTCATCCACTGCCGTGGGCAGGGATGTCTCTCAGCTAGACTTGGTTGTTCAACCATGTCATAGAATCATCACTGAATCACAGAATGGTCTGGGTTGTAAGAGACCTTCGAAATTATACTGGTTCCAGTCCTTCTGCCACAGGCCTCTGCCACCTCCTACTATATCAGGTTGCTCAAAGCCTCATTTGGCTTGATCTTAAGCACTTCCAGGGATGATATGCAGAGATCCCTTCCAACCCCCACCATTCTGTGATTCAGTGAATAAAAGGAACCCACCATGACTTTCCAAAATGAGCATTCCTCAAATAAAAAGGCCTAACAGGATCCCTGAGGAGATAAACCATGGAGCAGGAGCAAACACCCAAATTCATTATACATGACATGGGTAACACGAATTTTTGAATATCCTTATTAGAAGTCACTTTTATTGTTATAAACTGAAAATTGCAATCTCTTGAAGGAAAGGGCCATGAACACTCCAGCATCTGTAAAAAATGCTCTAACTGAATAATAAACTTAATGTGTCCTGCTCTTAAAAAGGCAACAGCTGAGAATTGATTTTGCTATGCTGTGTAAGTAGCTTCACAGGGAGAAAATACCTCCACTAAAAGGCTGCCTCATCTGAAGGGGAAAGGCTTGCTGAAAAATGATGTCTTGAAGCAAGGACTTCACTATCTTCAGATAAGAAATAAAACAGAGAGATTGAGCACTGTATCTAATTAACTACTGGAACAAATGAGTAGAGGCGTGGAAGATTTTCTGTCTTTATTTAAAGAGTGACCAAGTTCCACAATAGGAGACATAAGCTGAATGTGGCAGAACATGGTGCAGAGTCAGTGAGTAAAACTGAAGCAGCTGTGGTATACAGAGGGGTTTATGGTTGAACTAACAGTTTCCTACAGAATCATTTTGGTGGGAAAGGACCTCTGATATCATGGAGTCCAATTGTCAACCCAATACCATAATGACCATTGACACCTGTGCCAAGAAGCCTGGTCCACACATTTCCTGAAGACCTCCAGGGATGATAGCTCCACCACCTCCCTGGGCAGCCTGTTCCAATGGCTGACCACTCTTGCAGGAAATAAAATTTTCCTCATATCCAAACTAAACCTCCCTGGCACAATTTCAGGCCATTTCCTCTCATACTAGCACCTGGTGCTAGGGAGAAGAGACCAACACCCACCTCACTCCAATCTCCTTCAACAGCTTTGTTGACCTTCTCTGGATATGCTCCAGGACTTCAGTTGTCCTTCTTGGAGGAAGAACCCAATTATGGTCTTTAATTCTAAAACATTTTCAGACAGGGGAAACAAAACAAAACATAACAAAACAAGAAAAACATATGTCCCAGCTTTGAAATGCTGCTTTTTGTATTCCACTGAGATGGTGAAGGTGACAGTGCCTATTCAGTGTCCTGTGATAGGACAAGGGACAATGGATACAAACTGGAACACAGAGTTCCAACACAAAATGAAGAAAATCTTCCTTGCTGTGAGGGTGCTGGAGCCACGGAGCAGGCTGCCCAGAAACATCTCCTTCTGACCCATCTGGATGTGTTCCTGCGTGGCCTGCCCTAAGTGATCCTGCTTTTGCAGGAGGATTCGACTTGGTGATCTCCATAGGTCACTTCCAGTCCCTTTCTGTGATTCTATGATTGATGACTCTTTTCCATAGTTTGTCAAAACTCAGATTTTGTCTCATTTGAGTATAAAAGGACCCTGCATGATGTGTAAAATCCTGGTAAAGAAATTCATCATATTCTTAGTCTGTCCTTAGCTTGGCTGTCAGCATCTAGTTTTACACTCAAGAGGAGGTTTTTTTCTGGAAGTTATTTAAAAATAAATAATGCTGTGTATCTTTTTTTTTTTTTTTTTTGAGCTTTATAACTGAGAGAAAAGGAGTTGCAGAAACTCTTTAAGCTTTCAAATTTGTTGAGGACAAAAACTCTCGAGCTTTCTATATTGGAGAAGTGGGAAGATGAAACATATGTTTGCACTTGCTACCATATTTATTTGCATATGCTGCCTTCTAGATGATCAGATGGGCCTTTTACCTTTTGGCAAGATGACATATTCCAAAGAAATACTTACTAATGTGATCGAAGTTTGGAGAATGTACTCCATCCCATATTGTGCTTACTTTGTCTGCTCATTGTGTAGCGCTGCAAAAGCTGCACAAAGGTGGCTAAAGCCACTTCAGCGGGTTTGCCAGATCAAGCATCCTCACTGCTGAGGCCACACCTCAAACACTCAGGTCAGTTTTGGGCCCCTAACTCCAAGAAGGACATTGAGGGGCTGGAGCATGGCCAGTGAAAGGTATCAAAGCTGGTGAAGGGCCTGGAGAACAGGTCTGGTGAGGAGCAGCTGAGGGAACTGGGATTGTTTAATTTCAAGAAGAGAAGGCTGACATCAGACTTAACTGCTCTCTACAACTCCCTGAAAGGAGGTGGAAGTGAGATGGGGGTTAGACTTTCTCTCTAGTATCAGGTGACAGAGCAAGAGGAAATATCCTGAAATTGTGCCAGGGGAAGTTTAGGTTGGATGTTAGGAAAAATTTCTTTTCTTCAAGAGTGCTGAGGGAACTGGGGTTGTTCAGTCTGGAGAAGAGGAGACAGGGGAGACCTCATTGATCTCTACCACTGCCGGAAAAAATGCTGCAGTCAGCTGCAGGTTGATCTCTTCTCTCTAGTATCAGGTCATAAAACAAGAGGAAATGGCCTGAAATTGTGGCCGAGGAAGTTTAGTTTGGATATTAGGGAAAGTTGCTCTTCTGCAAGAGCAATCAGGCATTGGAACAGGCTACTCAGGGAGGTGGTGGAGTCACCACCCCTGGAGACTTTCAAGAAACACCTGGGGACATGGTTTAATGGCCATGCTAATCTTAGATTGATATTTGGACTCGATGGTCTTGGAAGTCTCTTCCAACTGAAACAATCCTGTGATTCTCTGCTTCTCTGATTCTACAGCACACTGCGTTGTGTGACATGCTCTGTTTGAGCTCCCAGACTGAATATTTCAGTGCATTAGAGCAGAGCAGACAGTGACAAATGGTCACTCTCCTACCTGTACATGCTTATTTCCAAATGGACACCACAGAAAATAGTTCACTTGGTGATAATATATGTACAGATCTTGCTCAAGGGAAGGAAGTCCTGCTTCTGCCTTCCCCAACAGGTGTTTCAGCTCTGTTCAGGTGATCATTACTGCATTATGCAATGATAGCAGGAAAGACAATGGTTTTGAGCTGGAGTAGGAGAGATTTAGACTGAAAATTAGGAAGAAATTATTTACAGAGAGGGTGGTGAGACACTGGAACAAGTTTCCCAGAGAGGTCATGCATGCCAGCCCCCACCCAGAGGTATTCAAGGACGGGTAGGATGGGGCCTTGAGCAAGCTAGTCCTCCCTGCCCCCAGCAAAGGGCTTGGCCCTAGATGGTCTTGAAGATCCCTTCCAACCCAAGCCATTATATGAACAGAAGAGAAGGTCAATGGATGTGGCCCACCTCAGCTTCAGCAAGGCTTTGGACAGTCTCCCATGGCTTTTTCACAGCCAAGCATAAGAAGTGCAGATTGGATGACTGAGCAGTGAGATGGATTGGGAAATGGATGAAGGAGAGAGGTCAGGGACTTGTGGTCAGCAGGGAAAAGTCTTCTTGGATGCCTGTGGCTAGCAGTGTTTCACAGGAATTGGTACTGGGTCCAGCCCTATTCAGTATATGCATCAGTGATCTGAATAAGGGGGCGGGGTGGACTCTCAACCAGTTTGTTGATGGTACCAAACTGGAAGGAGTGTCTGACTCCCCATCAGGCAGTGTTGCCATTTAGTGAGACCTGAACAAGCTGGAGAGTTGGGAAGGGAGAAATCAAAAGAAATTAAAGAAAGACAAGGGTACAGTCCTATATCTGGGAAAGAACAACCCCATGGATTTGTCCAGGTTGGGGACTGACCTGTTGGAGAGCAGCTCTAGGGAAAAGAACATGGAAGTCCTTGGCCAATAATGTGCCCTTCTGGCCAAGAAGGTCAATAGCATCCTGGTGTTCATCAAGAAGAGTGTGGCCAGCAGGTCAAGGGAGGTTCTCCTCCATCTCTACTCTGCCCTGGTGAGGCCACATCCAGAGTACTGTGTGCAGTTCTGAGCTTCCTGGTTCATGAAGGACAGAGACTTGCTGAAGAGGGTACAGAAATGGACTACAAAGATACTGAGGAGCCTGGAACATTTCTCTGATTAGGAAAGACTGAAAGATTTTGGGCTTTTTAGTCTGGAAAAGAACAGAGTTAGGAGGGGATCTCATGAATGCTGAGGGTGGGTGTCAGAAGGATGGGAACAGTCTTTTTTCACTGGCTCCCAGTGACAAGACACGGGATAATGGACACAAACTTGACCATCAGAAGTAACATAGAATCATAGAATAGTTTAGGTTGGAAGAGACCTCAAAGATGATCCAGTTCCAACTCGCCACCATAGGCAGGGACACCTCCCACTAGAACAGGTTGCTCAAGGACTCATCTAACCTGGCCTTGAACACCTCCATGGAGGGAGCAGCCACAACCTCCCTGGGCAAGCTAATGCAGTGTCTCACTACCCTCACTGTAAAGAACTTCCTCCTACATGAGAAGTAACATTTTAAATATAAGGGTGCTGGAGTACTGCAACAGCCTGCCCAGAAAAGTTGTGGAGTCTTCCTTTCTGGAGACATTCAAAACCCACCTGGGCATGTCTCTGTGTGACCTTCCTACATGACCCTGCCTTGACAAGGGGGTTGGACTTGACAATCTCCAGAGTTCCCTTCCAACCCCTACATTCTGTGACTCTGTTGATATCCTACTTTCCTTCCTGACCAACATGTATTTGGTCTGTTTGTGCCTTTTTGTTTGGCAAACATTCTATCCATAGTATATTTCTTTTGTACACACGGAAGGTAGACAAATTGCATAATCTCCTTTAAAACCATTTTTCTTGAGGTCAACTACTCTTTGAGCTGTTCATTCTGCTTCTCATTGTCTTGCCTGTGCATTAGTTCAGAGTCAATGATCAAGTGTTCTGCTGTAAGTCCCTAACCTCAGAAAATAAGAGCCCAGTTGGCACTTGACTTTACAAGAGCACAAAACAAGCTTGCAGAGCACAGGTCTGTGTTGTTTGGCAAATAGTCAATAAAGCCCTACCTTATGACTTTCTTTCCTAAAGGTTCTAATCAAAACAATTTATTTCATGGCATGTAAACTCCCATTTGCAGGCTGCAATATTGTCACTGTTACGCTACCAGCATCTGCAGTCACTGCATTAAAGCGAGTCCCAGAGCTCCCCCATCTGTCCCAATAACAGACAGATTTCTTTCTGGATCAGTGCTGTGTGGCAGCAACACTAAAAAAGATGTGGCTTCCATCCAGATTTTACCTTTTTTTTTTTTTTTCCCCCAGTTATCTACTTGAATAACCCATTTTTTTTTCCCTTCTGGGTACTGCATTTCAGAGAGATGCACAGAAGAAAATAATCAAGTAGATGATTAAGCTAGAAGAGGGGAGACATAGATTGGAGATTAGGAAGAAATTCCTGACAACAAGGGTGATGAGATACTGGAACAGGTTGCCTAGGGAGGTTGTGGATGTGCCCTCCCTAGAGGTGTTCAAGGCCAGGCTGGATGGGGTCTTGAACAAGCTGGTCTAATGGAAGGTGTCCCTGCCTGTGGCAGGGCTTTGGAACTGGATGATCATAGAATCATAGAATCAGTCAGGGTTGGAAGGGACCACAAGGGTCATCTAGTTCCAACCCCCCTGACATGCCCAGGGACACCCTACCCAAGATCAGACTGGACAGAGCCTCATTCAGCCTGGCCTTAAACACCTCCAGGGAGGTGGCCCCAACCACACCCCCAGGCAACCCATTCCATGGGCTCACCACTCTCATGATCATGAAGGTCACTTCCAACTGAAATCATCCTATGAATCTGTGATGGGGTGTGAGTACCCCTTGCTCAGAAAGCAACATCCACTGAAACTCTGAGCTGCATAGTGAAATTGTACAGGAAAAGCATAGGCAAATTCTTAGCAACTTTGAAATCTTTTAAAGCAACTCCACAGAGCCTCAGGGAATTCACAGAACCATGAAAAGGTTTGAGTTAGAAGGGACCTTCAAGATCATCTAGCTCCAACCCTCCTGTCATGGGCAGGGACACTTTTCACTACATCAGGTTGCTCCAGGCCACATCCAACCTGGCCTTGAACACCTCCAGACAGGGGGCACCCATGACCTTGCTGGGCAACCTGTTCTGGTGTCTCTGATCTATTGGTGGCTGTTTATTGTGAAGCTTATTGCCATTTTATTTTCATACAGTAATCAAATCCTTTCTGTCAGAAGTAAGGCTTAGGTAGGGTCTATTCTAAACCTACACATCACCGAAGTCACAATTTGACACAACTTCTGGAGCCCCCACCACAAGAAGGATGTGGAACTGTTTGAGCAAGTCCAGAGGAGGGCCATAAAGATGCTCAGAGGGCTGCAGCACCTCTGATATGAGGATAGGCTGAGAAAATTGAGGCTTTTCAGCCTGGAGAAGAGAAGGCTTCCAGGAGACCTTATAGTAGCCTTCCAATATCTGAAGGGGGCCTACAGGAGGGTTGGGGAGGGACTATTCACAAGGTCTTGTAATTACAGGATGAGGAGTAATGGGTTTAAACTGGCAGAGGGGAGATTTAAATGGGATGTTAGGAGGAAGTTCTTTACAGTGAGGGTGGTGAGACACTGGAAAGCGTTGCCCAGGGAGGTTGTGGCTACTCCCTCCCTGGAGGTGTTGAAGGTCAGGTTGGATGAGGCCTTGAGCGACCTAGTGTTCTAGTGGGAGCTCTCCTTGCCTATGGCAGGAGGTTGGAACTGGATGATCTTCGAGGTGTCTTCCAACCTAAAACATTATATGATTCTATGATACTATGATTTCATTTTCACGCAGTAATCAAACCCTTTCTGCCAGAGGTAAGGCTTAGGTGGGGTCTATTTAGAACCTACACATCACTGAAGTCTCTTGTACCCAGATCCCACCCTGTGCAGGCTTTTTAAGGAAAAAGTAAAAAAAAAAAAAATCCTGTTTCTCTGCACCTCATCCCCTCAGGGAAACATACTTCAAGAAAATGAAGTCTCCTATTTTAGATCTTGTTGGGCAAGCACAGTGGGTGCCCACCTGCCCCATCACACTGTCAGCTTCAGAGGGTGACACCACTCTCTAAATGAGTTCAGCTCTGATTTCTCCCAGATAAGAAGCAAATATCTTCCAGGCTAGAAAACTTTTCTTGGAGATTAGCGGTAAAAAGAAAATAAGCAAAATATAAAGTACATCTGGAGGGACATTCAGCCTGTGGCTTTTTTTGATATCACCAACTGCCTCAGACTAGCTCCTGAGCCATGGGCACTGCTCTTCCCATAGGGCTTGTTTCACTTTTCAAGGTATAATCACTACAGAAGATATCCTCACTGCTCTTGCCTATCTTCAACCCCATTCCACCCCATTCCTCACCACTCTTTGGGCCCAACTATCACCCAGTTCTAAACCCACTGAAGCACTCATGAATCCCAAACATCAGCAGCTGGTTGCTCCAGGAGGATGCTGCAGGACATGGTGTCTAAAGCTTTACTGAAGTCCAGGTAGATATATTCACAGCCTGTGTCCTATCCACTCAACAGGATGTTTACAAGTTCTGATTCACCTCCAAACAGAGATGGTTTAGAGCTGTACCAGACCCAGTTTAACAATAGAGCTGGAGAGGAGTATGATCCAGAAAGACCTTCCAGTACCTGAAGAGGGCTGAAAGAATCACAGAATAATAGAATCATAGAATCACAGAATGGTTTAGGTTGGAAGGGACCTCAAAGATCATCCAGTTCCAACCCCCCTGTGCCATAGGCAGGGACACCTCCCACTAGAACATGTCACTCAAGGCCTCCTCCAACCTGGCCTTGAACACATCCAGGGAGGGAGCAGCTACAACCTCCCTGGGTAACCTGTTCTAGTGTCTCACCACCCTCACTGTGGAGAACTTCCTCCTAATACCCAGTTTCAATCTCTCCTCTGCCAGTTTAAACCCATTCCCCCTCATCCTGTCATTACCAGACCTTGTGAATAGTCCCTCCCCAGCTTTCCTGTAGTGCCCTTTTCAGATACTGAAAGGCTACTGTAAGGTCTCCTTGAAGCCTTCTCTTCTCCAGGCTGAAGAGCCCCAACTCTCTCAGCCGTTCTCAGAGCAGAGCTGCTTCACCCCTCTGAGCATCTTTGTGGCCTCCTCTGGACTGACTCCAACAGTTCCATGTCCTTCTTGTGTTGGGGGCTCCAGACCTGCACACAGTACTCCCAGTGGGGTCTGAGGTGAGCAGAGAAAGCTGGGGAAGGACATTTTGCAAGGGCTTGTAGTGATAGAATCATAGAATGGTTTAGGTTGGAAGAGACCTCAAAGATCATCCAGTTCCAACCCCCTGCCATAGGCAGGGACACCTCCCACTAGATCAGGACGCTCAAGACCTCATCTAGCCTGGCCTTGAACGCATCCAGGATGAGGGGCAATGGCTTTAAGCTGGAAGAGAGGAGATTTTAACTGGAGAACAGGAAGAAATTCTTTAGAATGAGGATGGTGAGACACTGGAATGCCTCCTCCCTGGAACTGTTCAAGGCTAATTTGGATGAGGCCTTGTCCACCATGGTCTAATTGGAGGTCCATGGCAGACGGGAGTTGAAACTGGATGATTTTTAAGGTCCCATCTAACCCAAAGCATTCTATGAATCTATGACTTACTGTTTTGTTGCAGAATATCTCTGAGAAGCAGAATTGGGGCAGTGAACAATCCACTGCCACGAGTAATAAGTACAGCGGAACACCTGTGAAGTGTAAGTGCAACTGGAACTGGAATGGAAGAGAAACAGAGATGCAGAGTGGGACAGTTCCTGCTTCTAAAAAAGTTACCCAGAAGTTTCTCGATAACTGTGAAGTCATTTGTTTTTGTACAATAACCAATTATTGTCTTCCACATATGATCCTTTGTGCCAGTTACCTTGCTTGCTCTGTAACCACCCCATCTTGGGATATAAGCTTAATGAACTTGTATTAAGTAGTAGTAGCTGCTGTTGAATGTAGTGGTAGCAGCTGTAATAAAGGAGGATGAGCGTATAACCATATTGGTAACCAGCCTCGTTGCTTCTGGTGCTCTCACCGTCAGCCATTTACAATTGAACTTTAACAGCTACCTGCACTGTTTACCTCACACCATTTGAGTGATCAATGTGTTTAGCCCAGCTCCAGTGACGACATGCTCATTATTTTAATTGCATTGAGAAGAAAACAAACACTCAAAAATTATTAGTGTGTGTATTCCTGTGCTTGGTGATGGGAAAACTATGCAATAAATAGAGCCCTGCCTTCTAAATCTGATATCTAACTGAGATAGATGGTGCTGTGCCACAGAGTTAGAGCACTCTAGCATAATTTAAGCTAACAAGGACATCTGGAGGTCTTCTAGTGCAAACCTCTGATCCAACCATCTCGTGACTGTGCAGTCCTAGAGGTGACTTACTTCAGTGATACAGAGATTATAAAAGACTTTGGTATACCTAAGTCATATGAATCACAAAATGGCAGGTGTTGGAGGGGACCTCTGGAGACTGAGTCCAACCACCATGCCAAAGCAGGGTAACCTAGGGCAGATAACAGAGGAACACATCCAGATAGGCCTTTAAAGTCCCAGAGATGGAGACTCCACAACCTCTCTGGGCACTCTGTTCTAGGGGTCCAGCACCCTTACAGCGAAGGATTTTCTTCTCATGTTGGGGTAGAACTCCATGGGTTTCCGTTTGTGTCCATTGCCCTTTGTTCCGTAACAGGACGTCATTGTCTAAGTCAGTGTTTGATTCTGTAACTGGAATACTGGAACAAGTTGCCCAAAAGTGTGGTGGAGGCTCCATCCCTGAAGATATTCAAGGTCAAACTTGATGGGACCCAGCACAATCCAATCCCTGCTCATGGAGACATCCCTGCTCATTGCATGGGGGGTTGGACAAGATGACCTTTGGGGGTCCCTTCCAACCCATTGCATGCTGTGATTCTGTGAATAATTGTGTTTTTAGAGATGAAGAAGACTTTTCTAAGCCAGTCTGGCATTTTGCTTGCTTAAGGATAAAAGAGATGGTTGCAGTCAGTGACTGGTGGACTGAAAAGGCTGATCTCCAGAACTTTAAAAAGTTAGTTCAATACTTTGTTGGCTTCTTTGCTTTTCAAAGTGTACTCTGACAGCTCAAAAGAATGTTGTGCTGAGCAGAAAAAAAAATAGTGTTGTCACTCCTAAGTAGCAATTATCTTCCCCAAACCTCAGCTGGCTCTGACACAGCTCATTACCAGGACATGTCTACCAGTTCCACTCCTTCACCCAACCTTACCTTTCCTCTTTTCCCTGAAGAGCTTTTATGCTCAGCACAGCTCTGCACAAATCATGCCAACTCACCACAGGTCCTTCACCCCACCTGAGTGCTGCAGAAGCATTTTTGCTATCTTTATGTCCATGCAGCTCTCTGCATAAGCCTTCTCTTGTCCTGCTATTTCCTGAGATACAGGAGACCTGCAACTCCAATCATGGTAGGCTTTGGAGAGAGGATGATTCAGGTCATTGAGCAGCAGTGACAGGATCTATGCTTTTTGGAAGCCCTCCACAACTTCTTGATGGCCTGAAATTGTGCCAGGGAAGGTTTAGTTTGGACTTTAGGAAATATTTCTGTGCTGCAAGAGTGGTCAGACATTGGAACAGGCAGCCCAGGGAGGTGGTGGAGTTACCATCCCTGGAGGTGTTAAGAAATGTGTGGCCTTGGGGACATGATCTAATGGCTGTGGTGGTGTTGGGTTGATGGTTGGACTCAGTGATCTTTTAAAACCCAAACAATTCAATGATTCTGTGTGTTATGTTAAACGAAGGGTAGTAATTAACCATGACCAACCTTGTAATTGCTAACATACCATTGTTAATGAGACTGCAACTTCAGCTGTTATGTTGCAAACACTAATTTAAGCCATGCAGATAAAAATAATTAAAAACATTATTACAAATACAGGTGCAACAACTACCACAGTCTTTATAACTAAATTACAAATTTTCAGTGAAAATAAAGCTTGAAGTGACACAGTTGATAAATTGAACTTTCTCATTCATAACCTAACTGTTGGGATGAGTTTCAAATGTAGGAAATATTTTCAAAGCTGATTTTCCCCTTACTAAGCCTCTTTAGCTTTCACTTTTGGAGTCTATTACTTTTGATTTTAATCTTCGTAGAATCAGGGAATGGTAGAGGTTAGAAAAGGACATTAAGATCATGGAGCCCAACCCCCCTGCCAAAGCAGGATCACCTACAGCAAGTCACACAGGAGCACATCCAGACAGGTCTTCAAAGTCTCCAGACAAGGAGACTCCAGAATCTCTCTGGAAAGTTTGTGCCAGAGCTCCAGCACCCTCACAGCAAAGAAGTTTCTCCTCATGTTGAAATGGAACATCCTGGGTTCTGGGTTATACCCATTGCCCTTTGTCCTTTCATGGGACATCATCTTCTTGACACTCACCTTCCAGATATTTTTAAATATTAATAAGATCTCCTCTAAATCTTCCTTCTTCAGGATAAGCACCCCCAGGTCTCTCAGCCTTTCCTCATCAGAGGGGTGCTTCAGTCCTTTCATCATGTTTGTAGCTCCTGTTGGACTCTCCAATACATCCCTGTACCTCTTCAACGTAGAAGCCCAGAACTGGACCCAATACTTAAGATGTGGCCTCATCAGGGCAGAATAGAGGGGAAGGACAACCTCCTTTGACCTGCTGGCCACAGTCTTCTTCATGCACCCCAGGATGCTATTGGCCTTCTTAGCCAAAAGGGCACATTTCTGTCCCACAGATGCACTAGGAATCCAATGTCCTTATCCATGGAGCTGCTTTCCAGCACGTCAGCCCTTAATTTGTAGTGGTACATGATGTTCCTTCCTATGTGCATGACTCAATGCTTACTGTTGTTGAGTGTCATGAGATTCCCTTTGCCCAACTCTCCAGTTTGTCCAGGTCTCACTGAAAGGCAGCACAGGCAGATGAAGTGCCAGCCACTCCTCCCAGTTTGGTATCATCAGCAAACTGGCTGAGGGTCCACTCTATCCCCTCATCCAGGTCATTGCTGAAGATGTTTAATCATAGAAGCATAGAATCAGTCAGGGTTGGAAGGGACCACAAGGATTATCTAGTTCCAACCCCCCTGACATGCCCAGGGACACCCTACCCTAGATTAGGCTGGACAGAGCCTCATCTAGCCTGGCTAAAAACACCTTCAGGGAAATGGCCCCAACCCACCTCCCTGGGCAACCCGTTCCAGGCTCTCACCACTCTCATGATGAAGAACTTCCTCCTCACATCCAATCTGAATCTCCCCACCTCCAGCTTTGCTCCATTCCCCCTAGTCCCCTCACTACCTGAAAGCCTAAAAAGTCCCTCCCCAGCTTTTCTGTAGCCCCCCCTTCAGGTACTGGAAGGCCACAATGAGGTCACCTGGGAGCCTCCTCCAAACTGAACAGCCCCAACTCTGTCAGTCTGTCCTCATAGCAGAGGTGCTGCAGGCCTCTCATAATCCTCATAGCCCTTCTCTGGACATGCTCCAGTATGTCCACATCCCTCTTGTAATAGGAGCTCCAGAACTGGATGCAGTACTCCAGCCAGTCCTGATCCCTGGGGAACATCACAAGATACAGGTTTCCAACTGGACTCTCCACCCTTAATCACCTTCTTGTTCCCTCTGTCCACTTTTCTTTTTTTTTTTTCTTTTGTTTTTTCTTTTTTTTCCCTCACTGTGCTTTTGATTATTTTAATGTATTTTTCCTACTGGAAGTATAAGAGGATATTCAGCTTCTGAGTTTAGCCATGTCAAGTATATTTCTGACACAGTTTGATTCAATGGATTTTTTAAATTTTTTTTTTTTAAGTTTTCAACCTAATTTGACATTGTCTATGTTCCCAGAGAAGAGGGGGGGGGGAAATTCCTGACATTTAGAAATTTTTCCTCTCTTACACAATAATGTTCTTTCTCATCACAGAAAATAAACAAGACACAGGTTGTCAAAGAGATTATTTCCAAATGCCACTCAGAATTTTCATTTCAATTTTACTTCTTCTTGTCTGGAAACTCAATATTAGCCCCACTGAAGTCAGCACTGAACTCCCTTCCCACAAGATCAGGTCCTCCAAATGGTCTGTGGGTGGCTTCTACTTCTCAATGTCTTTTCTAAACGTGTCTCCTCAAATGTTCTCCTGTCACAGAGGCTCAATGAGATTGACCAGAGCTGACTATGAACTTCTATTCAGAGCAGAGAATTTTAAATCACAAAATCACACAATTATTTGGATTGAAAAGCACCTCTAAGATCTTCGAGTCCAACCATCAACCCAACACCTCCATGGCCACTAAACCATGTCCCAAAGTGTCATGTCCATACTTTCATTGAACACCTCCAAGGACAGTGACTCGAACACCTCCAAGGACATTGACTCCAACACCTCCAAGGTAGCCTGCTCCAATGACTGACTGCTCTTGCAAGAGGGAAATTTTTTTCCTGATATCCAACTGAAGCCTCCCCTGGAACAATTTCAGGCCATTTCCTCTTGTTCTCCCTGTCATGTCTTCCTCAGAAGACATGGTCTGCAGGAGACCTGTGCTCAGGAATAGAAGCAATTTATTTTTTTCTTTTTTTAACAAAGACATTAAAATATCAAAATAATGCATTAAACAAATATAGGAAGTGAGATCTAGTATCTGTAGACCTTCTGTAACAATACATGAGTCAAAAAAGTCAAATCTTCTATCTTAATTTATATTCTTTTTCATAGAATCACAGAATCATTTCAATCAGGAAAAGATCTTTAAGATCATCACTTCATCTTGATGTGGCACTTCAAACTTGATTTAGTCCTGGGCACCCTGACCTATGAGGAAGAAATTCTTCCCCATGAGGATGGTGAGGCAGTGGAACGGATAGTCCAGAGAAGTTGTGGAGTCTCCAAGCCTGCAAGTGTTGAAAGCCAGGTTGCATGGGGCCATGAGAAAGCTGGTCTAGTAGGAGGCATCCCTGTCCATGGCAGGGGGCTGAAACTAGGTGATCTTGAAGGTCATTTCCAACCCAAACCATTTGATGATTGCATGATTTCTTATCTACACAACAAAGAAAAGAAGCTATATTTAAGTATGACTCAAAGATCTTCTCTCCTCAACTAGCACACCATCCACTGTTAAAGCTGATCTGGAAAGACAGGCTTAGTTTGCCTTCCAAAGGGTGATGAAAAATGATGAAAAATCTATCAGATGTGTACAATAAGTCCAGGATGGAAGCTGTACGTTGTGCCTCTTTTTTTTTTTTTTCTCCTTTTTTTCCCCTTTTTTTTCCTAGAAGTTTTTCCAAAAAAAATTTTAAAAAAAAAAAAAAAAAAAAAAAAAAAGTGGAAATAGTACAAATAGCTCTTTGAAGATGACTTTTGTCTGTGCCTCAGAAACACATAGAATGGAAGATAAATAAAAATAACTCACTGCAGCACAGTATAAAATCTGACACTTCAAACCAGCAGGTTCTTTCATCCCCAGGGAGATAAACACAACTGTTGAAAACTACATTAGGGATATTTTATGGTATAGTCTTAACATCTAGGAAGGAACTTTGGCTGCTTGCCATCAGCTTCTGAATGAGGCAAGCAACTTCTTCTAGCAAGAAAACTCTGGCTTAGTTGGCTACACTTTAGGGATGTTCTGTCTTCAATATTTTAGCTTGTAACAGGAGTTTGCTTTGACAAGTTAATAAAGTCAGAGATAATTTGGAACTTTTTTGGGTGAAAAAACTCCAAAATTGATGGATGGTTTCTTTTTACTTTAATCTAGTTTCTTAGTTCCTACATAGCCTCTTCTTGTCTGTCAGTTTCTGTCTTTGCAGTTTGGAACAGGTAGGTGAATTCCAAACACATTTCAGCCTAAGACTAGGGATTAGAAATAAATTCTTTGCAGTGTAGGTGGTGATAAACCAGGACAGGTTACCCAGGGAGGTTATGGATGCTTCCTCCCTGGAGGTGTTCAAGGCTAGGTTGGATGAGGCTTTGAGCAAGGTGGTGTAGTGGAAGGTTGATCCTGCCCACGGCAGGCAGGTTGGAACCAAATGATCTTGAAAGTCCTTTCCAACTGAAATTAATCTAGATTTCTATGATTTTATAAAATCTGCTCTATGCTGACTGGAGGAGAGAGGCACAGAACACTTCCTTTGAGGTGAAGGCCTCAGCTTGATTTTACTGCATTATTGTTGCAAATCCATGAGAATTTGCAGAAGGCAGAGATATTGTAAACTGAGCAGTAATTGACAGTAGTTGAGCCTCTTGGCTGTAGGCAACTGTAGATAGAAAGCACAGAATTGATTAAACAAAGATTCACCATTGGCATTGCTCATGGGAAGACCTCTTTGAATCCAACTGTAATCAGATTTTCTTCCCCCCCCCCTTTTTTTTCCTTCCCCCAGTTTCCATGAATGCTGGGATTGCATGGTAAGGTTTGCAAATCAAGACAGAAACCAGCAAGTGGAGATGATGTCTGCATCCCAGTTCCATGACTGATGGCTCCACAGAAATTAAGCTGACCTTAAACTAGCTGGTCCTGTTGCCACAAGTTGTGTAGACACACGGGCACAAAACAGGCTGCTACCTCGTTGGAAACACAGAATGGTTGGAACTAGAAAGTCTTGAGGGTCCCAACCTAAGCCATTCTATGATGATTCCATGATTTTTCTGGTCCATATTACCAATGAAGCAGATGAAATAAGGTCAAGTGGATGCTTCACAAGAAGTATTCTTGCATGAGAGAGATTGCTGTTCATTCTGTAATTAACTCAAGCAGGGCACCTACAAGGCCCCCCTACTACAAGATCAAGTAGTAGGCATCAACAAGATTGTAAAAATCACACAATGCCAGAGGTTGAAAGGGGACTCCTAGATGTCTTCTCCTACAAATGCTACACACCCCACAGTGTGATGGGTGCCTGTAAGGACATCTGATTGCTTATCAAATCCTCATGGTTTACTGTTTTTTGTTCTTTCATGCTTTTTCCTTTCTCGTGTTTATGCTCTGCCCATTTTTATCTCCAGGCATGTGTTCTTCTAGCAGCCTTTTTGCTACGACAAGGACAGATCTGAGTGGCTGAGTGGGTTGCAGGATAAGTGGAGATGGGCTGCACACTGTGAAAAAGCTGATGTTTTAAATGTCAAGTCAATTTAAAGGGGAAAACAGCCTAGAAAATTGAGGGGGAAAAAAACAAGCTGTGATTTAAGGACACTATTTTTAAACAGCTGATTGCTGGTAACTGAAATAATGTTCAAACTTTAAGCCTTTATAAAACAGCTCTAGAATCCTGAAATTCTGATTGGTACCTACTAAGGGAGAGTCAACATTTCTTTTAATATTACCAGATAGTTTGGCTTATAAACTATGAAAATACATTTTAATAAATAACATTTTTTGTTATTTAGCCTTCTTTTGGAAAAGGTTTACTTTCTTCATACTTGCATAGTAATTTCATTACTTGATCTGAGCTGTTCAAGGCCAGGTTGGAACTAGATAGTCTTGACAGTTCCTTCCAACCCAAACCATTTTATGAATCTACAATGTTAAAATTCAAACACCTTAAGAAAAGGGAAAGTTCATAACACAGATTCAGTTTTTCTCTCCTGTAGCTGCATCGTTTTCCTCCATAGGACCATACAAACATAGAATGATAAGGGTTGGAAGAGACCTCTAGAGATCACTAAGTCCAAGTCCACTGCTAAGGCATAGTCATCCAGAGAAGGTCACACAGGAACATCTCCAGGTGGGTTTGGATTTTCTCCAGAGATGGGGACAGCACCACCTCTCTGGGCAGCCTGCTCCAGTGCTCTGTCACTCTTAAAAAAGCTCCTCCTCATGTTTAGGTGGAACTTCTTATGTTCAAGTTTGTGCCCATTACCCTCTGTCCTATGACTGGGTATCACAGAAAAAAGCCTGGTCCCATCCTCCTGACACCCACCCTTGAAGAATTGATCAGCACTGATGAATTTCTGTCCCATCTGCCCCTCAATCTGATTTTTTCCAGACTAAAAAGTCCAATTTCCTCACTAGAGAAAGGGAGAAGAGACCAACCCCCACTTCAGTCCAACATCCATTCAGGCAGTTGTAGAATGCAGGGAGGTCTCCCCTCAGCCTCCTCCTCTTCATGATAACCAAAGTAAATGAACTGCATAGAAGTTTATGTTTTGCCTATTGTTTGGGCATTCCTCATTCCAATTCCACTGTGCAAATGATCCCCAAGAGTGATAGATTGACCATTCCTTGCCAGAAAAAAAATCCTTTGGAATGCTTCAGCAGAGAAGAAATGGTTTATCTTCAGTTCTAATCACCTTCTCCATTTTTTTCCATTTGTATCCTGCAATTACAAACTTTTGACCTGGCAAAGGAAGAAATGTTTCTTGATTTCCTTCTGTGCAAACCAGTTTAGAGGAGATCAGATGTCACTTTTCATCTCACAAATACTAGGATTTCATTACCTAGCATAACATGTTTTGGGATACTTGGGAAGGAAATTACTACTTAACTATTAAGTGTTATTAAATTGTCCCTAATTTTATTTCTGTCTGTATTTAATTCCCCTAAATTTTCCGGAATACATGAACAGAAGCTGAATTTCCTCTAACTTACTAATAGATGCTGCCATTATTTCAAAAGGAGATTTGAGAACATCTACAAAATCTGCTTTCTGTCCGAGGAGTCAATATTTAGTGTGGCTCACCATAGCATGCAGCTTTGGTACCTTGTGTTTAGAAGGCAGACCCCATAAGACTTCAATATTTACCCAAACCTGAAACATCTGCAGAGGACATAAAAACAGCTTAGATGGATAGAGTGATTTGGGTTGGAATGAATCTTCAAGACCATCTAGTTTCAGCTTGCCTGCCACAGGCTACAACACATTCCACTAGAGCTGCTTTCTCAAGGCCTCATTCAACTGGCCTTGGACACTTCCAGGAAGGGAGAAACCACAACCTCTCTGGGCAACCTGTTCCAGTGTCTCATCTTACTATCCAGTATTTCATCCTACTATTGACTGGTTTTAAACTCTTAACTTCTTGATTTTACCTAACGTAGTTAAGGAAGAAAGCCCTAGTATTTTCTGCTCCTCAGGCCTAAAGGTCTTTCTTTGCTCCTCCTCAGACCAGCTGAAGAAAAAGGCCTGCCATGAGGCACTTGGATTCATAAATTCCTAAATTTATGGACCACTCACTGAATAAGGAACTGGCTACCTGATCACACTCAAAAGAGTTGCAGTCAACAGCTCAATGTTCAAATAGAGATGAGTGACAAGCAGAGTCCCTCAGGGCTCTGTCCTAGGTCCAGTGCTGTTTGACATATTCGTCAGTGACATTGAGAGTGGCATTGAGTGCACCCTCAGCAAGTTAGCTGATGACACCAAGCTGTCTGATGCACTGGGCACACTTGAGGGAAGGGATGTCATCCAGAAGGATCTTGACACATTTGAGAAGCAGGCCAGTACAAACTGTGTGAAGTTCAGAAAGTCAGTATGCAAGGTTCTGCACCTGAGTTGGGCCAACCCACGGACACAAATACAGGCTGGGTGAAGAATGGTTTAGAAGTAGCTCTGAAGAAAAAGAGTTTGGGCTGTTGATTGATGAGGAGCTCACCATAAGCTAGCAGTGCACTCATGTATCACAGGAAGCAGCCATGTGCTGAGCTGCATCACAAGGAGTGCAGTCAGTAGGTCAAGAGAGGTGATTCTTCCCCTTTACTTTGCTCTTGTGAGACCCCACCTCAAATATCGAGCACAGGAGGTTATCCTTCCCCTGTACTTGGCACTGGTCAGGCCACATCTTGAGTACTGTAACCAGTTCTGGTCCCCTCAATTCAAGAAAGATATTGAGGTACTGGAACATGTCCAGAGAAGGACAATGAAGCTGGAGAGGGGCCTGGAACACATGACATATGAGGAGAGGCTGAGGGAGGTGGAGGTGCTTAGCTGGAGAAGAGGAGGCTCAGGGGTGACCTCATTGCTGTCTACAACTACCTGAAGGGACATCGTAGCCAGGTGGGGTTGGTCTCTTCTCCCAGGCAACCAGCAGCAGAATGAGGGGGCACAGTCTCAAGTTGTGCTGGGGGAGGTATAAGCTAGATATTAGGGGGAAGTTCTTCACAGAGAGAGTGATTGGCATTGGAATGGGCTGCCCAGGTAGGTGGTGGAGTCGCCATCCCTGGAGGTGTTGAGGAAAACACTGGATGGGGCATTTAGTGCCATCGGCTAGGGCTGGGTGCTAGGTTGGACTGGATGATCTTGGAGGTCTCTTCCAACCTGTCTTTATTCTATTCTATTCTATTCTATTCTATTCTATTCTATTCTATTCTATTCTATTCTATTCTATTCTATTCTATTCCATTCCATTCTATTCTATGCAAAAAGGACATTGAACTCTTGGAGCAAGTCCAGAGAAGGTCCACAAAGATAATCCAAGAGCTGGAGTATCTCTGCTCTGAGGATAGGCTGAGAGATGGTGTTCAGCCTGGAGAAGAGAAGATTCTGGAGTGTCTTGCAGCAGGACAAGGGGGAACAATTTTAAACTGAGGAAGAGCAGTTTTACATTAGATCTTAGAAGTTCTTCAGTATGACCGTGGTGAAACTCTGGAATAGGCTGCCCAGAATAGTTGTGGATGCTCCCTCTGTAAAGGATTTTAAGGCCAGGATGGATGAGGCCTTGGGAAACAAATTCTAGTTGTAAGGCATCCATGCTCATGGCAGGAGAGTTGGAGTTGGTAATTTCTGAGGTCACTTCCAACCTGAGGCAGTCTATGATTCTCTGATTCTATGAATTTGTTTCTAAGAAAAGTGTATTAAAATATGAGACTTTTCAGGGCCACTCTGTCAGTCTGTCCCAGGGAGACAGATTTAGTTTCAGCTTTTTACACTCCATCAGAATGATAACAGCAGCAATTTAGAGTCATTTTAACATCATGCCTGTGTCACTTTCCACAAAGTCCTTAAAACTGCTCTGGGGATTATTTTTCCTTTGTCCACTGATGGTTAATTCCCTTTAATCCCAAATCCTCCAACCTTTGAAACACTTCAGCTGCACAGAATTAGCCTGTCTCTTGCTAAATTACTCCCAACACCTTCATATTCTGTCACTCTGTGTATTCCACTAAGAGAGGTCCTCCTCTGGGAGCACACATCTCCAAATTTCACACCACATGTAGAGATGAAAGCGGTGAGAATGTAACCTCCCCACAAGTGTCATACATTCATAGAACGGTTTGGGTTGGAAAGGACATTCAGGATCATCCATTTCCAACACGCTGGGTAGGGACATCTCCCACTAGATCAGGTTGCTCAAGGCCTCATTCAATCTGGCCTTAAATATCTCCAAGGAGGGAGCAATTCTGTCATTTCATTAAAGAAGCTGTTACACAATGATTCAGTTCCTTTGCTCAGCAGCCATTTGAATTGCTTTGGAATATCCTTCCTGATGTCCATTTATGAGTGCAAAGTGGAACATTCTTTACAATGAGGGAGGTGAGACACTGAAACAGGTTTCCCAGGGATGTTGTGGATATCCCCTCCCTGGAGTTGTTCAAGGCCAGGTTGGACAGGGCCTGGAGCAATCTGGTCTAATGGAAGGTGTCCCTGTCCATGGCAGGGAGGCTTGAACTAGATGATCTTTGAGGTTGTTTCTAAGCCAAACCATTTTATGAATGTATGAATCTATGAGTAGGCTTTTTGCCAGATGTGTCAGGCCCATTTGAATGTCTCAGAGCATCGCATTTGGCACTAGACACCTTTGTTGATGAAGCAGAATCAAACCTTCCACTTCAGCAAATTGTTTTGCTGTTGGACTGAGATTAATATTTAAAGTTAAGCACAGCTTTATAGTGCTCCTGGCTGGAGTCTACTCAGGGAAAAAAAAAGAAAAAAGAAAAAAAACCCCAAAACCAAAAAAACCCATTGGTTTATCCTCATATAACATACATAGAATCATAACATGTTTGGTTGGAAAGACCTTGAAGATGGTGTCCTGTGATAGGACAAGGGGCAAAGGATACAGGCTGGAACATGGGAAGTTCCACCTCAACATGAGGAAATACTTCTTTACTGTGAGGCTGCTGGAGGTCTGGATCAGGCTGCCCAGAGAGATTGTGGAAAGTCCCCTTCTCTGGAGACTTTCAGAACCCTCCTGGAGGTGTTCCTATGTGACCCACCCCAGGTGATCCTGCTTTGGCATTGAGGGTGGACTTGATGGTCTCTGGAGGCCCCTTCCAACCCTTACCATTCTATGATTCTACTAACATCCACTCTAACCATTCTGTAACTGCACCAACTCTGCTGCTGAAGCACATCCCTCAGCATGGTATCTTGGCATCTTTGAAACACCTCCAGAGATGGTGACTCCACCATCTCTGTGGGCAGCCTGTTCCAGCCTTTGAGAACCCTTTCAGTAAAGATGTTTCTTCTACTATCCAACCTAAACTCATCCCTTCAGGCCATTTCCTCTTGTCCTATCTCTTGTTACTAAGGAGAAGAGAGCAACCCCCACTTGGCTCCAACCTCTTTTCCCACAGTTGTAGAGACTAAGAAGGTCTCCCCTCAATTTTTTTTTCTCTAGACTAAAGATTTGTTGACTCTGGTTTCAGAAGTTCTCTTGTTTCCTGTAATTTTCTAGTAAGGTGCTGGTTTATATTGCTGGCTTTTAATGGTTATTGTTACATCATTGGCCTTGCTGCTCTGGGTTTTGGAGCAGAGCTGTTGTATTAGCAAAAGAAAAGCAAATTCTTCAATATCTTTCATTCACTCTGTCTTCAAAGAACCCTTCATTCCTATACTGCTGCTGATCTCATTTTATAATGGGCAAAAAGTCAATAGTCTCAGAAAGGATGGTGGGATGCAGCCTTGGGATTTATAACTCTGCTAATGTAGCCTTATAAAGGTCTAAACTTGAAGAGTAAGATGAAATATCTGGTCTCCTGCTGACCTCAGAATATTGGATTTACTACAGCTTTCACTGGTCAATCCTGATGTGTCAGAAACACAGGAGAAAATGAAAATAAAAATCAAATTAAAAAAAAAAAAAAAAAGGGGAAAAAACATTTCCCAGGGAGATAGTAGAGTCACCATCAGTTGTTCAAGAAACATGTAGACATGGCACTTGGGGACCTGAGTTAAAGGCCATGGTGCTGTCAGGTTGATGACTGGGCTCAGTGATCTTAGAGGTCTTCTCCAACCAGAAAAATTCTGATTCTATGATTTCCTCTGCATACAATTTACCCAAAAATGCATGTTTAGTCTCCCCAGAAAGAGCTTTGAGTTAATCTAAAATCATGCCATTTAGATGGACACTCTCTAGATACAGAGTTTCTAGGCTTTAGATGGGAAAGCTGAAGCTTAAAAATAAAAATTACAGTCCAGCATGACCAAGTGAACATGGGATTTCACACAATCACAGAATGCCAGGTTGGAAGGGACCTCAAGGATCATCTGTTCCAATCTTTCTAGGTGGTAGTCTAGTTGAAATGAGCTGGCCCAGCATCCTGTCAAGCTGAATCTTCAAACTGTCCAATGGAGCAGCATCCACTGCTTTCCTTGGGAGATGATTCCACTGTCCAACTGTTCTCATGGGAAAACATTTTCTTCTGGAGTAGAATAGAATAGAATAGAATAGAATAGAATAGAATAGAATAGAATAGAATAGAATAGAATAGAATAGGAATAAGCCAGGTTGGAAGAGACCTCCAAGATCATCCAGTCCAACTTATCACCCAGCCCTAGCCAATGGCACTAAGTGCGCCATCCAGCCTTTTCTTGAACACCTCCAGGGATGGTGACTCCACCACCTACCTGGGCAGCCCATTCCAATGCCAATCACTCTCTCTGTGAAGAACTTCTTCCTAATATCCAGCCTATACCTCCCATGGCACAACTTGAGACTGTGTCCCCTCATTGTGCTGCTGGTTGCCTGGGAGAAGAGACCAACCCCACCTGGCTACGACCTCCCTTCAGGTAGTTGTAGACAGCAATGAGGTCACCCCTGAGCCTCCTCTTCTCCAGGTTAACACCCCCAGCTCCCTCAACCTCTCCTCATAGGGCTGTGCTGTAGGCCCCTCATCAGCTTCATCACCCTTTTCTGGACATGTTCCAGTACCTCAATATCTCTCTTGAACTGGACACAGTACTCAAGATGTGGCCTGACCAGTGCCAAGTACAGGGGAAGAATAACCTCCCTTGTCCTGCTGGCCACACTATTCCTGATACAGGCCAGGGTGCCATTGGCTCTCCTGGCCACCTGGGCATTCAATGGGAATGTCTCCAGCAGTAACTTGTACCCATCACCCCTTGTCTTCTCCAGTGGACTCCTTGTAAAAAGGTGATCTCCAACATCCGAGTAGCCACCTTTCATGTACTGGTCTATGGTGAGAAGATATCCTCCAAGCCTTCTCTTCTGGCCATCTCTCTCAGCTTTTCCTCATGTGGCATGGCAGCCTCTGATCACTCTCATGGCCTCCTATAGACCCTCTCCAACAATCCCATGTCCTTCTTGTGCTGGGGGCACCAGAACCGGACACAGTGCTCCAGGTGAGGTCTCACCAGAGAAGAGAACAGAGGGAGAATCACCTCTCTTATCTTGCTGATCCTATTTTTTAGATGCTTTCAATTCCATTCAATCAATCAACCTTCACAGCTACGTAATTCAAGCAGCAGAATTTTAGTGCAGTGATTCAATTTGTTGTTGTTGTATTGAATAGATTTGATTATGCTAAGGTGGAAACTAGAAGCTAACTCCCTATCCTTTTGCCATCTTGGCACAGTGTTGGGGTATTTCTAACGTTTGCAGGAGGTTAGGTCAGACAAATCACTGCGCTTGTCTAGTTAGCTCATTTAAGACAATAATTTTGTGTTGCCCAGCTAGCTGAGGGAAAAGATGAGGCTTGTTAAGGAATGTGGGAAGAGCTTCATGGGATTCGTGTTAGAAAAAAAAAAAAAATCATGTTTGCAGTGATGTTATTCTAAAAAAAAAAAAAATTAGTCAAAAGCAGCCAGACACTGAAAATTATTGTAATGCTTTCCTCAGACATCCACTCTGCCACATCCCTGCACTGTGGTTGTTAATTACACAGGTGATTAGTGAATTGCTTCTTTCACATAATCATAGAATGTTAGGGGTTGGAAAGGGCCTCTAAAGATCATTGAGTCCAATTCCCCTGCCAAAGCAGGATTAACTAGGGCAGATCACACAAGGACACATCCAGGCGGGTTTTGAAAGTCTGTAGAGAAGAAGAGTTCATAACCTCTCTGTGCAGCCTGCTGCAAAGCACCAACATCTTCACAGTAGAGAAGTTTTCTCCTCATGCTGAGGTGGAACTTCATGTGCTGCAGTTTGTGTCCACTGAAACTGAAAAAACACTGACTCCTTTTTCTTGACACCTACTCCTAGATATTTATAAACATTAATAAGATCTCCTCATTGTAATTCCTATTTGCTTGTCTTTGTTTTGCTGTTGCCTTCCTCTCTCTGCAGATCCATTTCAGAAAATGCCCTTCCATCTGTTTTCACAGTCTGCTTTGTTTTGATATTGCCTCTATTTTTGCCCACCTTCCCTTGCATCCAGAGAAGGGCAACATAGATGTCAGAGGGTCAGGAGGACAGGTCTGCTGAGGAGGAACTGGAGTTGTTTAGTCTGGAGAAGAGGCTGAGGGGAGACCTCATCGCTCTCTACAGCTTCCTGAAAGGCAACTTATCTGTCAGAGGGTCTGGAGAAATAGATCTGGTGAGGAGCAACTGGAGGAACTGGCATTGCTTAGTCTGGAGAAGAAGAGGCTTGAAAGGAGACCTCATTGCTCTCTACAGCTGCCTGAAAGGCAGTTGGAGCCAGGTCAGGGGCAGTCTCTTCTCCCTAGTAGCAAGTGATAGGAGGAGAGGAAATGGCTTCAAGTTGCACCCTGAGAGGTTAAGGCTTCAGTTAGGATGTTACAACATTCCTGACTTGAAAGGGTCCTCAAAGACTGGCTGCCCAGGGAAGAGGTTGAATCCCATCCCTGGAGGCATTTCAAAGACACTGAAATAGACCTTAGGAAGAATTTCTTCCCTGAAAGGGTTCTCAGGCACTGGAACCAGTTACCCAGGTTGGTGGTGGAGTCTTCATCCCTGGGGGTATTTAAGCGTTGTGTAGATGTAGTGCTTGGGGATATGGATTAGATAAGAACTTGTAGGTGTTAGACTCATGAACGGACTTGATACATTATAAAGATCTTTTCCAGTCTGGGCAACTCTGTGGCTCTCTGATTCTATGATTTTGTGTGCAGACTGAGGACCTCTCAATAATAAAATACCACCTGCTTTGGTTTGTTGTTTGGTTGTTTGTAAAATCATCCCATACTGTCATTGGGTAAGATCAATATGATTAATACTGTCACATTTAAGGCAACACAGCTGACTGAGCTGTAGCTCTTTAGGTGATTTTTCAAAGAAGCAAGAAAAATATGAAATCTTTGCTGGTTGTAACAGAGGGGATTTTTTTTCCTTCTGTTTTTCCCTTGTGATATATGCTGTAACACATGAAGCTGGTTGTTTTTACTGCTAAAATAGTAAACACAACAGAATGTAGCTTATATTTACATAAAACATCAGATGCTCTTCTAGAGCTGGCTGGACCAGATGACAGTTTATTGTCCATGCATTACCTGATGGGTCATAAACATCACAGCATGAATGAGTATCCATTGGCAGCTTGGAGGACAGCAGTCTTCATAGAATCATAGGATAGTAGAGGTTGGAAGGGATCTCTGAAGATCATAGAATCATAGAACAGTTTAGGTTGGAAGGGACCTCAAAGATCATCCAGTTCCAACACCTCCCACTAGAACAGGTCGCTCAAGGCTTCAGCCAACCTGGCCTTCAACACCTCTGGAGAGAGAGCAGCCACAAACTCCCTGGGCAACCTGTGCCAGTGTCTCACCACCCTTACTAGAAAGAACTTCCTCCTAAGATCCCATTTAAACCTCTGCCAGTTTAAACCCATTACTCCTCATCCTCTCATTACAAGACCTTGTGAATAGTCCCTCCCTTGCCCTCCTGTAGGCCCCCTTCAGATACTGGAAGGCTACTATAAGGTCTCCTTGAAGCCTTCTCTTCTCCAGGCTGAAAAGCCTCAACTCTCTCATCCTGTCCTCAGAGCAGAGCTGCTTCAGCCCTCTGAGCATCTTTGTGGCCTCCTCTGGACTGGCTCTAACAGTTCCATGTCCTTCTTGTGTTGGGGGCTCCAGAACTGCACACAGTACACCAGGTAGGGTCTGTTGAGAGCAGAGTAAAGGGACAGAATCCCCTCCCTTGCCCTGCTGGCCACACTGCTCTTGCTGCAGCCCAGCACACATCTGCTGTCTGGGCTGCACTCACACTGCAGGCTCATGTTGAGCTTTTCATCACCCCAGACCCCCAGGTCCTTTTCCTCAGGACTGCTCTCAGCCATTCGCCACCCGGCCTGGATTTGTGCTTGGGATTGTGCTGACCCAGGTGCAGGACATAAACCCCAGCTGGAGAAGACTGTTCTAAATGATCATAGATCTTGTTGAAGATCAGTAGAACATTATCTGTGTGCTACAGATTTATAGAATGCATTAGTCTGGAAAAGACCATCTTGTCTAGTCCCTCTGCAGTCAGCAGGGACATCTCCAGCTAGAGCAGATTGTTTAAGGCTCCATCAAGTTTGACCTTGAATATATCCAGGGATGAGGACTCAACAACATACATGGGCAACCTGCTACTGTGTTCCACCAGCCTCATAGTGAAGAACTTCCTCCTGATATCCAACCTAAATTTCTCTTACTCCAGTTTCAAGCCATTGCTTGTCCTCCTATCACCTCAAGGACTTCTGAACAGTCCCTCTCCAGCTTTCCTGCAGGTCCCCTTCAGATATTGAAATGCAGCTAAAAGGTCTCACCAGAGCCTTCTTTTCTCCAAGACGAACAGCACCAACTCTTTTGGCATGACTTTGTAGGAGAACCCTTTGATCATCTCTGTGGTCCTCCTCCAGACTCTCTCCAGCAGGTCTATGCCCTTTCTGGTGTTAGGGGCTCCAGAACTGAACACAGTACTCCAGGTAAGATCTCACCACAGCAGAGCAGAGAAGCAGAATCTCCTCTCTCCATTTGCTGGCAACACTTCTTTTGATGCAGCCCAGGATGCCATCAGCCTTCTGGGCTGCAAGTGCTCATTGTTGGCTCATGTCCAACTTCTCATCCATCAGCATGTCAAAGTCTTTTATTGCAGGGCTGCCCGCAATCTCATCCTCTCCCAGCCTGCATTGATATTGAGGTTTGCCCTGACATAGGTCCAGGACCTTACCCTTTGCCTTATTTTATCTCATTAGTTTCCATATTGAATCTCATGACATACAATAGCAGCAGGACCAAGAAAAATTGCATTACAATTAATATTCATTGGATTCCATGAAATCAGAGCCACAAATCTTTTGAAGACCAATAAATCCATACATAGGTGCTGTCTTTGAAAAACAAGAAGAGACCTACAAAATTATATCTACCATAAATCCCTCAAAGAAACATATACTCTGCCGGTGGTTATTCAGGATGTATTTTTGTAATGAAGACACTTTTTCATAGATTCATTGAATGGTTTGGATTCAAAGGGACCTTCAAGATCATCTCCTTTCAACCCTCCTGCCATGGGCAGGGACATTTTCCACTAGACCAATTTGCTCAAGGTCCTGTCCAGCCTGGCCTTGTACACCTCTAGGGAGGGGGCATCCACAACCTCTCTGGACAACCTGTTCCAGTGTCTCACCACCCTCACTGTAAAGAGTTTTTTTCCTAATATCTAGTCAACCATTTTCTCTTTGTTGCATTCTGATTTGTAGTTTTCATTGTGCTATGTTTGCAATGTCCTGAGATCTCGCTGTTCAAGATGCAAGCAGATACCTCAGAGGAATAATAAACTGAAACACAGTTGGCATCAACACATTTGGTGCTGACACCCAAATGAGTGGTGTGTGGGCAGCAAATTAAACACCAGCTTGCAAAGCAAAATGGTAGCATAACAGAGCAGAGAGGTGATCATCTCTCTCCATATGGCTCAGCTGAGACGGCACATACAACCCATGGTGGAGGATTTCTCTGGGTGCTTCAAAACCAGGGTGATACTGACTAATTGATTCTCTGTCCTCAAACGAATTCCTTGATATTATTCAAGGTTGTTTGGAAACTTCCTGGAGATAAGTGTACATTTCTGCTACCAACATTCGATGCTATTAGAGAAGCACAGAATCCTAGGGGTTGAAAGACATCTCTGGAGATTGTCAAGAGAATCTCTGGGGCCAGTTGTCCTTCATATCAGTGATCAGGATGAGGAGACTGAGGCACATTCAATAAGTTTGCAGATGATGCTATATTGGATGTGAGTGTTGATCTGCTGGAGAGTAGGAAGGCTCTGCCGAGGAACATGTCTAGGCTGGATCTACGGCCCAAGGTCAGTTGTATGAATCATAGAATCAATCAGGGTTGGAAAGGACCACAAGGATCATCTAGTTTCAACCCCCCCTGCCATGCCCAGGGACACCCTACCCTAGATCAGGCTGGACAGAGCCTCATCCAGCCTGGCCTTAAACATCTCCAGGGAAGTGGCCTCAACCACCTCCATGGGCAACCCATTCCAGGCTCTCACCATTCTCATGATGAAGAACTTCCTCTTCACATCCAATCTGAATCTCCCCACCTCCAGCTTTGCTCCATTCCCCCTAGTCCTGTCACTACCTGAGAGCCTAAAAAGTCCCTCCCCAGTTTTTCTGTAGGCCCCTTCAGATACTGGAAGGCCACAAGAAGGTCACCTGGGAGCCTCCTCTTCTGCAGAGTGAACAGCCCCAACTCTTTCAGTCTGTCCTCATAGGAGAGGACCTTCAGCCCTCTGATCATCCTCATGGCCCTTCTCTGGATATGTTCCAGCATGTCCACATCCCTTTTGTATATAGGGACTCCAGAACTGGATGCAGTACTCCAGGTGGGGTCTCACCAAGGTGGAGTAGAGGGGAAGAATAACCTCCCTCGACCTGCTGGCCACACTTTTCCTGATGCAGCCCAGGATCTGGTTAGCTTTCTGGGCTGCAAGTGCACACTGCTGGCTCATGTTGAGCTTCTTGTCCACCAGCACCTTCAAGTCCCTCTGCACAGGGCTACTCTCCAGCCTGTCACTGCCCAGCCTGGATTTGTACTTGGGATTGCCTCAACACAGATGCAGGACCTTGAACTTACCCTTGTTGAACCTCATGAGAGTGGCTTGTGCCCACCTCTCCATCCTGTCCAGGTCCCTCTGGATGCCATCCCTGCCAGCCAGCCTGTCTGCTGTATCACACAGTTTGGTGTCATCAGCAAACTTGCTGAGGATGTAGTCAATGCCTTTGTCCATGTCGCCCACAAAGATGTTGAGCAAGACTTTGTTCAATGAGTTTCAATAAGGTCAGTTGCTGTCACAACAGCCCTATGAATGCCCCAGGCCTAGGGCAGCATGACTGGAAATTACCCAGCAGAAAAGCACCTGGGAGTGGTGATTGACAGCCAACTGAAGATGAGCTGATAATGTGCCCAGGTAGTTGAGAAGGCCACCAACACCCTGGTGTGAGTTAGCAGTAGTGTGGCCAGCAGAATCAGGGAAGAGATTTACCCCCTGTACTGGGCACTGGTGAGATCACACCTTGATTCTTGGGTCCAGTTTTGAGTCTTCACTACAAGAAAAATTTTGAGGAGTTGGAGAATGTCCAAGGCAAAGAAGCTAGTGAAGGGTCTGTAGAACAGATCTGGTAAGGAGCAGCTGGGGGAACTAGGATTGTTTAATTTGAAGAAGAGGAGGCTGACATCAGACTTAACTGCTCTCTACAACTCCCTGAAAGGAGGCTGAAGTGAAATGGGGGTTAGACTTTCTCTCTAGTATCAGGTGACAGAGCCAGAGGAAATGTCCTGAAATTGTGCCAGGGGAAGTTTAGGCTGGATGTTAGGAAAAATTTATTTTCTTCAAGAGTGCTCATGCTGCCCAAGGGAGGTGAAGGAGTCACCATTCCTGGATGTATTACAAAAATTTGTGGACATGGTACTCAGGGACACGGTTTAATGACCCCATAGTGGGGTTGGTTTGATGGTTGGGCTCGATGATCTTAAATATCTTTCCCATCCCAAACAATTCTATGGTTCTACAAAATGTTATAGCAATTAGTGCCAACTTACAATGAATCCATATGAAAAATAACGTATTTTAACTACCCATCTGAATTGATTGTGGGTGACTGAAGAGGCAGAAATTATAAATTATGTAGCTTTTATAATTTCCAAAAGCCCCACCTACAATCTATGTGTAAATTAGTTTAAGTTTGGGTTCTAATTCGTTTCGGAAAAGTCTTCACGAGGATGCCTTTCAGGTAATTTAGGAAAAATCAGAAAAATGGAAAGGTTTGGGCATTTCAAACCTCCAGTGTCAGAGGTGGGGAGGGAGGAACACCGTTTCCTGCCCCATTCACACCTCTGGTGGGGCAGTGGACTTGGGTGTGCCCTGCACCCATTCACACCTCCGGTGGGGCAGTGCTGTGCCCTGCCACACCATCCTATTTTAGCTATGTCCATTACCTAGAGATAACTCCATGCCAGGGTGTAGGCATGCGTCAAACACAGCACAAAAAGAAAGTACCTGCTGTGTAGTCGTTCTCATTCCAAGTGAAAATAGAACTTGTCACCATCAAGCTTGTCTTCAGAAATTTATGGAGCTGCCACTAAAACTTACCATCACCACCCCCACCCCCCCAAAAAACAAAAGTTGCAAGGATAAATATTTGTGAAATAGTGCAAGTCCAGGGTTAAAGGTGTGACTGGTAATGAGAAGAACTGGCTCTGGGTAGCTGTCTTCCTTTTCACAGTCTGGGTATTTAATTATTGTATTTTAATGCCTTTTGAGATGCTGACATGTTCTAGCAGCAGAAAATACGCAGGAGAACTTCATAATAATTGGACATCTTGACATTAATTAATTACTGACATGATGGCAACCGCAGGTGTGAGTGATCTGTTACTGACAGAGCCGCTGCCAGGGCTCCAAACAGGTTCAAGACTACACGATGAAATTCCAACATCCCAGATGAATGCTGTTCACAAACCAAAACCAAAAAAATATACTATGGGGAAAGTACTGTTGGGACTTTTGTTGTTGTTGTTGTTTTGCTGTTTTGGTGCTGTTGAATATTTGTTTATTTCTCCGATTGTTTTACTTCTGTCCAGGTTGGTTTTAGTTTGGTTTGCGTTGGTTTTGGTTTGGTTGGGATCAATTTGGGTTTCATTAGGGTTGGGTCAGTTTTGGTTTCAGTTTGCTTTGGGTCCAGTTTGGTTGGACTTGAATTTACATTGGTTTTGGTTTAGGTTTGCATTTAGTTTGGTTTTCCTTTGTTTTTCCTTTGTTCTGGGTTTGGCTTTGGTTTCAGTTTGGTTTAGATTTCATAGAATCATAGAATCAGTCAGAGTTGGAAGAGACCACAAGGATCATCTAGTTCCAATCCTCCTGTCATGCCCAGGGACACCCTACCCTAGATTAGGCTGGACAGAGCCTCATCCAGCCTGGCCTTAAATACCTCCAGGGAAGTGGCCCCAACCCCACCAGACAACTCATTCCAGGCTCTCATAATGAAGAACTTCCTCCTCACATCCAATCTGAATCTCCCAACCTCCTGCTTTGCTCCATTCCCCTTAGTCCTGTCACTACCTGATAGCATAAAAAGCCTGTCCCAGTTTTTTTGTAGGCACCGTTCAGATACTGGAAGGCCACAATAAGGTCACCTCGAAGCCTCCTCTTTTCCAGACTGAATAGCCCCAGCTCTTTCAGTCTGTCCTGATAGGAGAGATGGTTTGGTTTTCTTTGGGTTTGTTTGCTTTTTGTTTGGTTTTACTTTGGGTTTGGTTTGACTGGGGGGGGGGATGCACTTTGGTTTTTTGGTTATTTTTCATTTTTCTTGAAAAGAATAGAATGAATTAATATTTCTACTCATTTAATGAATTTATATAATGAATTCATATTTCTAAGGTGGAGAGAATGGAGAAAACTCAGTGTTGAAGCTCTAGAAAAACAGATTTTACCCAACATTATGATTGAGTAGAAGAAGCATTTCAGACACAAAGTAGAAATGACCACATGAAGAGTCTCTATTGTGTGGGAAACAGTGGTCTACTGGAAGCATTAACATCCGAATGAATCACAGAATGCTTTTCTTTGAAAGGGACCTTAAAGATCATCTAATTCCAACCTTCCCACCATGAGGTGGGAGACCTTCCACTAGACCAGCTTTCTGGAGACCTTGTCCAGCCTGGCCTTGAACACCTTCAGGGATGGACAGCATCCAGTTTATGTTTGCCTGGGCATGTTTGTGTTTATATGCATAAACTAACCACATTTTAATTGGTTCATTTTCCTTGGGACAAATAAAACTCGTGCAGAATTTCAGTTGCAGTTTGCACGCTGATGAAAAGAACCATTCATGCATCATGCATAATTTAAACTGCTAAGGCATGAAGCATCTGTTCAGCGTGGTTAGGATTGCCTCCTGTCCTCCACACGTGCATCTCTCACTGGCAGAGCTGCAGAATATTGAGATAAATTGATGTTTCTTTAAGAAAATGAGCAAGTGCTGGAGTTTATTATGTTCTTTGTCAGTTTTAGAAAGGCATAATGAGTTTGGCTTAAGGGCTCCATTTTTAGAAAATACCAAAAAATTCCTTGCCCCACCCCCACCCCTTTTTTTTAATTTCCAGTCCTCTGCATGATCCAACTGCCACAGTATCCCATAAATAAAACATGGCCATAAATACTGCATGAGGAATATACTTCCAGATAAACTTGTGAATACAATAAGACTATTCTGACTTTTTAAAGTCCTTCTCATTGTATTTTATCTCATTGCAAACTAATTTTGGGGTTTGGGTTTTTTGGTTACACACAAGACTCTTGGCTATGTGATTTGCTTTTTTCCAAAAAATGAAACAAAAATATTTTACAAATGTAGCTGTGGAAGAGATTAAATAGATCTGTGAATTCTATGCTTCCCTCCCAATTTTACAGCCACTTATGCCTGTGTATTACATGGAAAATATCATTGAGGCTGCCCAGGGAGTTTGTGGATGCTCCCTTCTTGGAGGTGTTCATGACCAGGTTGGATGAGGCCTTGAGCAAGCTGCTCTAGTGGAAGGTGTCTCTGCCCATGGCAGAGGGGTTGGAACTAGATGATCCTGAACATCCCTTCCAAATCAAACCATTCTATGATTCTATCATATATGAATCCTTGCAGTGGTACAGGTCACAGTTAAGAAGGAAGAAGACGGAATCCCATAATGAATCAGGTGGGACAGATCTTCTCTGTCAAAGGTCATATTGCTCAACCCCCCTGGAGTCAGCAAGGACATCTCCAAATAGACCAGGTTGTTCAGGGCCCCATCAAGTTTGTCCTTGAAGGTATCCAGGAATGGGATCTCAACCATATCTCTGAAAAACCTGTTCCAGTATTTCACCACTCATTCTGAAAAACTTCCTCCTGATGTCCAGCTTAAATCTACCCTGCCCCACTTTCAGACTATTGCTCTTCATCCCATCACCACAGACCTAGAGAAGAGAAGAGAAGAGAAGAGAAGAGAAGAGAAGAGAAGAGAAGAGAAGAGAAGAGAAGAGAAGAGAAGAGAAGAGA
>VWZI01016217.1:100319-174533 GCA_013396835.1 Psilopogon haemacephalus
AGACAAGACAAGACAAGACAAGACAAGACAAGACAAGACAAGACAAGACAGGTTGGAAGAGATCTCCAAGATCATCCAGTCCAACTTATCATCCAGCTCTAGCCAATGGTAAGAAGTGCTCCATCCAGTCTTTTCTTCAACACCTCCAGGTATGGTGACTCCACCACCTCCCTGGACAGCCCATTCCTATGGCAAATCACTCCCTCTGTGAAGAACTTCTTCCTAATACTCAGCCTATACCTCCCCTGGAGCAACTAGAGACTGTGTTCCCTTGTTCTGTTGCTGGTTGCCTGGGAGAAGAGACCAACCCCCACCTGGCTCCAAAATCCCTTTACGTAGTTGTAGACAGCAATGAGGTCAACCCTGACTCCTCTTCTCCAGACTAAACAACTAAACAGTCTCTTCTCAGCCTTCCCATAAGTCCCCTTTGGATGTTGAAATGCAGCTGGAAAGTCTTCCTGAAGGCTTCTTTTCACCAGGCTGAACAGGCCCAATTCTCTCAGTCTGTCCTTATAGGAGAGGTACTCCAGAACTCTGATCATCTCAGTGGCCTCCTCTGGACTTCATTCCAGGCTGGAGAAGCAGGAGAGCTCACGCTCAGTGATTGCCAGCACAGCCTATAGCCAGCAAGTGGAAGGCACGCAATGGATTCTACAATCCTTCATGAGTTTGCAAATCCTCACAGAGCGTCTGAAGCAGGGATTATGGAAATAGGTTCTGCTTGGAGTGCATTCAGCAAGCATAAGCCAAGGGGACCGTGGATGTGCTGATAAATCTTGAAGGATTTTCCTAGGAATCCTTGCAGAAGGTTGGTAATGCAGAGTGCTTAACATCAATCTTGTTGTTTTTACAGGGTAAGCTTGCAATATTTCCTTTAATAATTTTAATGTGACTTTTAAGAAAGTCGAATCCAATTAAAAAGCTTGTATTTAATGGCCTGCCTTCACTCCCTGTCTTCCTCTGCTATTAAGCGAAAGAAATAGAATGGAAAATGTTCTTTAGAAACTGAATGAATCAATAAATTGTACTGAACGCTGTGCATTCCCAGGAGAAAACGGAGAAGCGTAAAACTGCAAGGAATGCCAAGATGGGGACACCTCATGGGCTGTGAAGATCTAGAATCATAGAATCAGTCAGGATTGGAAAGGACCACAAGGATCATCTAGTTCCAAACCCCCTGCCATGCCCAGGGATACCCTACCCTAGATTAGGCTGCCCACAGCCTCATCCAGCCTGGCTGCAAACACCTCCACAGATGTGGCCCCAACAATCCACCTGGGCTACCCATTCAAGGCTCTCACCGCTCTCACCACTCTCATGGTGAAGAACTTCCTCCTCACATCCAATCTGAATCTCCCCACCTCCAGCTTTGCTCCATTCCCCCTAGTCCTCTCACTACCTGAGATCCTAAATAGTCCCTCCCCAGCTTTCCTGTAGGCCCCCTTCAAATACTGGAAGGCCACAAGAAGGTCACCTCAGAACCTCCTCTTCTCCAGACCGAACAGCCCCAACTCTTTCAGTCTATTCTCAGAGGTGCTGCAGCCCTCTGATCATGCTTGAGGCAGGCCCTTCTCTGGACATGCTCCAGCATATCCACATCCCTCTTCTAATAGGGGCTCCAGAACTGGATGCAGTACCCCAGGTGGGGTCTCACCAAGGCACAGTAGAGGGAGAGAATCACCTCCCTCAACCTGCTGGCCACACTTCTCCTGATGCAGCCCAGGATCTGGTTGGCTTTCTGGGCTGCAAGTGCACACTGCTGACTCGTGTTGAGCTTCTCATCCACCAGCACCTCCAGGTCCCTCTCCTCAGGGCTGCTCTCCAGCCTGTCACTGCCCAGCCTGTATTTGTTCCTGGGTTTGCCTCGACCCAGATGCAGGACCTTGCACTTGGCCTTGTTGAACCTCATGAGAGTGGCTTGTGCCCACCTCTCCAGCCTGTCCAGGTCCCTCTGGATGCCATCCCTGCCCTCCAGCCTGTCTGCTGCACCACACAGCTTGGTGCCATCAGCAAACTTGCTGAGGGTTCACTTAATGCCTTTGTCTATGTCACCCACAAAGATCTTGAACAAGACTGGTCCCGGGACTGATCTCTGAGGGACTTCACTTGTCACTGGTCTCCACTTGGACATGGACCCTTTGACAGCCACACTTTGGGTGTGGCCATCAAGCCAGTTCTTTATCCATCTGATGGTCCACCCATCAAGCCCATGTTTCACCAGCTTGGGGACCAGGATGTGGTGCGGGACAGTGTCAAAGGCTTTGCTCAGGTCCAAGTAAATGACATCAGTTGCTCGCCCCTCATCTATTAATGTTGTAACCTGTTCATAGAAGGCCACCAGATTTGTCAGGCAGGATCTGCCCTTGGTGAAGCCATGCTGATTGGATCCAATCTCCTCTTCACTATTTTCCTGTGTCAGAAGTGCCTCCAGGAGGATCTGCTCCATGATCTTACCAGGCACAGAGGTGAGACTGACTGGCCTGTAGTTCCCCAGCTCCTCCTTCCTACCCTTTTTGAAAATCGGAGTGATGTTTCACCTTTTCCAGTCAGTGGGGACTTCACCGGACTGCCAGGACTTTTGGAATATAATAGAGAGGGTTTTAGCAACCTCATCTCCAGTTCTCTCAGTACCCATGGGGGTATCCCATTGGGTCCCATGGACTTGAACACTTTCAGGTTCTTGAGGTGACGTCCTAGAGAACATGTCCTGTGAGAAGCAACTGAGAGAGCTGGGGTAGTTTAGTCTGGAGAGGAGTAGGCTGAGGGGAAAACTCATCTCTCTGTACAACTCCCTGACAAAAGGGATAGAGCTGTGTGGGATTCATCTCTTCTCTCTAGGAACAAGTGATAGGAATAGAAAAAATGGCCTCAGGTTGCACCAGGAGAGGTTTAGGTGGAGCATTACAATAAACTTATTCCCTGAAAGGGTTCTCAAAAACTGGAACTGACTGCCCAGGGAGGTTGTTGGATCCCTGTCTCTGGAGGTGTTCTGAAGTGGCAGAGATGGTTGGCTGGGGGACATGGTTTAGCACCAGCCGTGGCAGCATTAGAAACTGGTTCATGCTGAGGGATCAGGGATCACAGGGCATTAGGGGTTGGAAGCAACTTCTGGAGATCCTTGAGTCCAATCCCCGTGCCAGAGCAGGACCATATAAAAGGTCTTTTCTAACCAAAATTATTCTGTAATGGTGTTATTTTAGAGTCATGAACATCTCATTCTAAGCAGAGGAGCTGCATTATCTATGTAAGAACCACAACTCTATTGTTGGACCAGACAAAAAGAAACAAAAGTGAAACAAATTAACTATAGGCATCTTGACAATTAGAGAAATTAGTTCCATGAGGGAGAAAAAAAACCCCAAAAACAGCACAAGTAAAGCGAAGCTCAGGCATGTCAAGGAAAGTTCAGCAGAGGAAAGTTGGCAAGCCTCAATCTTGAGTTCCTCAGAAATGAGTGAAAACAGATAGTCTGTTTCTGGCAGTATGACCCTGGGTTCTGCAATCATACAGTTACACAATCACAGAACTACAGAATGGTCTGGGTTGGAAGGGACCTTCAAGACGACCTAGTTCTAATCCCTATCTGCCATAGACAGACAGCTCCAACTAGACTAGGATGCTGAAGACCTCATCCAACCTGGCTTTGAACACCTCTAGGGATGGAGCTTCTTCAACCTCCCTGGGCAACATATTCCACTGTTTTGGAATATGGGGATTTTGTTCTACACTCTGCTTGCTTGTTTCTGTTTTTCTCCCCTCTTTGCCAAGCCTGCTTTGTCTGCTCCTTTCCCTCATGAATCATACATTGAGCAGGGGCAGCAATTTGCAGGGAGAATGTCACAGCCTGTAAATATTTGTTTTATCAACAAAGCTGATGGGTATAGCAATGTCAGCCCCAACGTTCGTTCTGTTGAGGAGCACACTTTTGAAGCTCTGTGCCATATGTTCCCTTACATTAAAAGACAGGGAAATTCCATCAATCCCATACAAATCAGGGCAGGCTGGAAACATTAACCCTGCAAAAAGTGACATCAGGTTGAGAAGTGAATGACTTGAGGTTTTTTTTTGTGTCTCCTAGCGTTCATCTCACGGTGATACCACCTGGTAGCTTCTCTAAAGGAGAAAATGTGACTAGCTGGAGAAGGGAAAAGGCAGTAAACTTCACTTGGGAGGGCGGAATCTGTTCTGCCACCTTCACTGCCAGCATTAGAAAGACAGGGTTGGATATTAGGAAAAAATTCTTTACAGTAAAGGTGGTGAGACACTGGAACAGGTTGCTCAAGGAGGCTGTAGATGCCCCATCCTTGGAGGTGTTCAAGGCCAGGTTGGGCGGGACCTTTAGCAAGCTGGTCTAGAGGAAGGTGTCCCTGCTCATGGCAGGGAGGTTGGAGCTAGCTGATATTTAAGGTCCCTTCCAATCCAAACCATTCTATGAATCTATGGGTAGAAATACAGAGCTTTTTCACAGGGTTTACCAAACAACACCAGAATTTATTTTGTTTATTTTCTTGCAGCTCATTGCTTGAGTAATTTTCCTGCTATAGGATCCTTCAGCTGTAGGTTTTCGTCTCTTTCAGAGCAACAATCATGGGAATTCCTAGAAGATTAACTGCAGGAACTCTTAGTCTGGACTCAAATAACCTGCCTTGAAGGTCAAGGCCAATGGGATTATGTTTAACAAGGCCAAATGTTGCAACCTGCACTTGGATCACAACAATCCTTGAAAGCTTCAGGCCTGGGGCAGAGTGTCTCAAAACTAGTCAGCAGAAAAGGACCTGCAAGTGCTGGTTGATAGCCAGCTGAACATGGGCCAATGTGGCCAAGAAGGCCACCAGCACACTGGCCTAGATCAGCAGTAGCATGGCCAGCAGAAAGTAGGAAAGTGATTGTACCCCTGGACTCTGCAATGCTGAGGTCACACCTCGTGACCTCAGTTTTGGTCCCCTCACAAAAAGCATTGAGGTACTGGAAAATAACCTGCTCCAGTGCCTCACCATCCTTATGGAGAAGAATTTCTTCCTCATGTCTCATCTCAATCCAGCACCTTCCAGTTTGAAGTCTTTACCTCTCCTCCTGTCACTACATCCTTTGTCTGAAGTCCCTCTCCAGCTCTCCTGGAGGCCTCATTCAAATATCTGAGATATTCTGATTATTTTCATTTATGTACATTTGAAAAGCCTAACTTTATAGAGGACTGTGAAGGGTTCTCTTGAGTTGACTATAAAGAGTTCTCTCCAGTCCATAATCAGCAAAGGCATCAATTTATTGTTCAGTTCATTCTTGTTATGCAAATTGCTCATCAGAATCACAAATGATTGTCTGAATGATAACACAGTACTGATGCTAATTTATCCTTTTGTGTTTACTCTCTTATTTGATGGTTTTCCATGTTCATGTAATTAAAGGAATAATAATAATATTGGTCTCATTTTGGAACCAAAAAAAAAATAAAAATTAGCTTAACCAGGAGTACACTGAAATACCCCCAAACTTCTAAGTAGGACTAAAAATTATGGCAGGTTCATTTCTCAAAATTTGAGGGGTTTTTAAGAAGAACATGATCTGGGCAGATTTTTATTATTCAGGGAACCTGAAGGAAAATAATTAAACTCTGCCCATATTTCTTAGCGAGAGCCTTAATGAGTCTCAGTATCTCCTTTTCTATAGGCACCTCTTGGACATTCTGATTTATGGAAAAATATTAGAGAATTCAGTAATGAGATTTTGTGCTGGTGAAAAAAAAATAACTGAGCCAATTCATACCCTGATGCAGTTAGAGCCCAAATAAAATCTGCACTTTTAAATCAGTTATTTCAGCAAAAATTGTTTTATGCACTGTTTGCAAAGAGAGCATAGAAGGAAATGAATGGAGGAGGGAAAACACTTCTGTGGGAAAGTGCAGGTATGCAAACATAGAAACTGGAAAGGAAATTAGCTGGTAATGGCTTGAAACTGGAGAAAAAAAAATTAGAGACAGCAATAAACTAGAGAAGCTGGGGCTGCATCAGAAGAAGTGTGACCAGCAGGATGAGGAGGGTGATTCTATCGTTTTGCTCTGCTCTGGTGAGACCTCACCTGGGGTCCTGCATCCACTTCTGGTGCCTCCTACCAAGAGTGACATGGAACTGTTTGAGCAGGTGCAGAGGAGGTAATGAAGATGATCAGAGGACTTGAGCACTTCGTCTATGAGGACAGGCTAAGAGAGTTGGGGTTATCGAGCTGGGAGAAGTCTCCAGAGAGACCTTCTAGTGGTATTCCAGCACCTGAAAGGGATCCACAAGGAAACTGGGGAGGGACTTTTTTACTAGAGGTTGTAGTGATAGAATGAGGGGCAATGGCTTTGAGCTGGAAAAGGAGGGGATTTAGATTGGATACTAGGCAGAAATTCTTTCAAGTGAGGGTGGTGAGACACTGGAACAGGTTGCCCAGGGAGATTGTGGATATCCCCTCCCTGGAGGTGTTCAAGGCCAAGGCCAGGCTGTATGTGGCCTTCAGGAAGCTGGTCTAGTGGGGAGTGTCCCTGTCCATGGGGACAGGGGAGTTGGAACTAGATGATCTTGAAGGTCCCTTCTAACCCAAACCATTCCATGGTCCAGTCCTCTCAGCATCTTTGTAGCCTCCACTGAAGTCTCTCCAGTAGTTCATAGAATCATAGAATGGTTTAAGTTCAAAGGGACCTCAAAGATGATCCTGTTCCAACTCTCCACCATAGACAGGGACACCTCCCACTAGAACAGGTAGCCCAAGGCCTCATCCAACCTGGCTTTGAACACCTCCAGGGAAGGAGCAGCTACAACCTCCCTGGGCAATGCATTCCAGTGTCTTACCACTCTCACTGTAAAGAACTTCCTCCTAACATCCCATTTAAATCTCCCTTCTGCCAGTTTAAACCCATTACTCCTCATCCTGTCATTATAAGTCCTTGTGAATAGTCCCTCCCCAGCCCTACTGTAGGCCTCCTTCAGACTAGTTCCCTTGCACTGGGGAGCCCAGAACTAAAGGCAGTGCTTCAGATTTAAACTCACTAGAGAAAAAGAGGAGGAGAACCTCCCTCAACCTGATGGCTACAGCCTTCCTCACAGAATCACAGAATATCAGAATGGTAGGTGTTGGAAGAGACCTCTGAAGGTCAAGTCCAACCCCCTTGTCAAGGCAGGTTCACCTAAGGAAGATCACACAGGGACACCTCCAGGCAGGATTTGACTGCCTCCAGAGATGGAGACCCCAATACACCACTGGTATTCTTGACTGCAAGGGCACATATTGAGGTAGAACACCAATTTGGGGTGTGTTCCATCACTCTATTTCACACCAGTCTCAGAATTTATTTAGGTCTGGAGCCCACTATTTATCATCATCTACTTCATTTGTTAGGTCCCAACGCGGCAATACCAATTAGGATTTGATCAAAGCCATCCTTACAGTACTAATGATAATCCTTCAGCATCTATCTGGATTAGGTCTCTGTTTTATTCTACTAATGAATACCCTAGAGGGGTCTGGGCAATTTTACAGAACAAATTAACCTCAGAGCAGAGACACTTAAAGTCTTCATTATACTGGACACCTGCAAAGTGAACTCAGCTTAAATAGAATTTAAAAGACCCTTCTAGGTCTGACTTTAAGTGTCCCAAAGACAATATGAATACGATGATATTTAAACCGTGGTGCTTTAAGTGGTGCTGCATTCTGGTTTGAGGTTTTTTTCCTAGCATTTTTTATAAATATCAGATGGTATTTATTTGAAATGCTAAGGTGGCCAGGAAAGCCAAAAGAATGCAGGCTGGATCAGCAACAGTGTGGCCAGCAGGACCAGGGCAGTGACTGTCAGCCTGTGCTGGGCACTGGTGAGACCACACCTTGAGTACCGGGTTCAGTTTTGAGGACCTAAAGGGAGGTTGTAGCCAGTTGGTTGTTGGTCTCTTCTCCCAGGCTATCAGCAACAGAACAAGGGGGGACAGTCTCAAGTTGTGCCAGGGGAGGTATAGGCTGGATATTAGGAGGAAGTTCTTCTGAGATAGAGTGATTGGCGTTGGAATGGGCTACCCAGGGAAGGTGGTGGAGTTGCTGTCCCTGGAGGTGTTGAAGAAAAGACTGGATGGAGCACTTAGTGCCATAGTCTAGTAGATTGGATAGGACTGGGTGATAGATTGGACTGGATGATCTTGGAGGTCTTTTCCAACCTGGTTGATTCTATGACCCTCACTCCAAGTGATATTGAGGTTCTGAAGCAGGCCCAGAGAAGGGCAACAAAGCTGATGAAGGATCTGCAGAACAGGTCTGGTGAGGAGCGACTGAGGGAACTGGGATTGTTTAGTTTGCAGAAGAGGAGGCTGAGACCTTATTGGTCTTTACAATTCTCTGAAAGCAGGTTGGAATGAGGTGGCAGTTGGTCTCTTCTGCCTAGTAATGGGTGATAGGATGAGAGGAAATGGCTGGAAATGCCCCAGGGAAGCTTTAGGTTGGAGATTAGGAAAAAAATTATTTTCTGCAGGAGTGATCAGGCATTGGAATAGACTACCCAGGGAGATGGTGGAGTTGCCACCCCTGGAGGTGTTCAAGAAGCATGCAAATATGGCACTATGGGACATGGTTTGATGGTGATGTTGGGTTGGTGATTGGACGCAATGGTCTTAGAGGTATTTTCCAACCCAAACAATTCTATGATTCTATGAAATACTAGGTTTGGACCTGATCAAATATCACCATGTAATTACAGCTTTTGAAATTTAAAATGCATCTTCAAAACAGCTAAATCTGGTCTCTTTGATTCCACCTTCAGGTACAGCATGCAACAAATGAATGTCCTACTTGCAATACATTTTGTTTCTTATCCAAAGCCTCCTATTATGACAAAAATAGACCAAGCATAGTTCTGAACTAGGTTTATAATGGAAAGGAACTGGAGAAGAGAAGGCAGAACAGCAGAGGGAAATGGAGAAGCTAATTGGTATGCTCTGTTTCCAACTCTGTGTATCCTCAAGCTTCTTTAAATAATAATAATAAAAAAAAAACCTCAAAGTCTCTATGTTATCTAATTATGCCACAATTATTACATATTTCAGTGCCAAGGCCCAAGACTGATTCACTTGTGTTGCTTTTCAACCTAAACTTTTGCTTCTAGAATTGAACACAAATTCAGTCTGAAGCCATCAAACCCTGCTTGCACAACTTTGATACCATACCAATTCAACAGGCAAAGAATTTTGTCTCTATTAACAGCCATGGAAGTTAAATAGGCTTTGGAAGGGACCTTGAGATCATTGAGTCCAGTTAGCCTGACAAAGCAGTGTCAGCTAAAGCAAGTCACACAGGAATGAATCCAGATGGGTCTTGAAAGGCTCCAGAAAAAGAGACTACACAACATCTCTGGGCAGCCTGCTCCAGGACTCCATTACCCTCACAGTAAAGAAGTTTCTTCTAACATTGAGGTGGAACTTCCTTCTTAAAGGTGGGATATCTTGTTGAACATCATGAGGTTCCCCTTTCCCCAACTCTCCAGCCTGTCCAGGTCTTACTGAATGTCAGCACAGCCTGACAGGGTGTTAGCCACTTCTCCCGGTATGTTATGATCAGCAAACTGTCTGAAGTTCCACTCTATCCCCTCATCCATATTTGGGATCATAGAATATTAGAATTGTCTTGGCTGGAAAAGATCTCTAAGACCTTTGAGTCCAACTATCAAACCAACACCATCATGGCAATTAAAACATGTTCCAAAATGCCATGTCCACACATTTCTTGAATACCTCCAGGAATGGTGACTCTACCACAGAATTGCAGAATCTCAGAATCACAGAATGTTAGAGGTTGGAAGGGACCTCCAGAGATCATGGAGTCCAACCCCCTGCGAACGCAAGATCCCCTAGGGTAGTCCACACAGGAAAGCATCCAGGTGGGTTTTGAAAGTCTCCACAACCTCTCTGGGCAGCCTGTTCCAGTGCTACATCACTCTCTTCATAATAAGTTTCTCCTCATGTTGAGGTGAAACCTTCTATGTTCAAATTTGTATCCATTGCTCCTTGTCTTATTACTGTGCACCACTGAAAAGAGATTGGCCCCATCCACTTGACACCCACATTGATCAGATCCCCTTTCAGCCTCCTCTTCCCCAGACTAAACAGCCCCAGGGCCCTGAGTCTCTCTTCATAGGGAAGATGCTCAAGAACCCTAATCATCTTTGTGACTCTCCATTGGACCTTCTCTAGCAGATCTCTGTCTCAAATTGGGAACCTGCAGGTATTGTTTCAGCAGGGCAGACAAAGTAGAGAGGGAGAAGAACCTCTCTAGACCTGTTTGCCACACTTTTCTTGGTGCACCTCAGGATGCCATTGGCCCTCTTGGCCACATGGGCACATTGCTGTCCCTTGGAGAATTTGCTGAAAGATCTCACACTTTGTTAAGTATATAATTTGTATTTGCTTTTCTTTGTAATTTTTATTTCTTAGTTTTCCACTTTATTTCCTCATTTTTTCCTCTTAGACAGGTGTGATTTGCTCTTCTTCATCCAACATAGTGAACCAGTGAAGAGGTCTGGCTATTACTCCAAGCAAAAATGACACAGGGTGGGTCATGAAAATGGAAGTTTCAGTGCAAACACTACAGGGCAGTTTTCATTGTCTTTTTTTTTTTTTTTTTTACCTCCCTTCTCCCTTTTCTCCCCCCTTCCTCTCTTTCNCCTCCCTTCTCCCTCTTCTCCCTCCTTCCTCTCTATCTCCTATTTTCTGTTGTCTTCCTCCTTTTCTTTCTATCTTCTTCTTCATTTCCTCTTCATCTTTCCCCCATCTTCCTCTTTTCTCTCTATTTGCTTTCTGTTCCCCCATCTTCCTCTTTTCATCTCCATACTTTTCCTCTCTATCTCACTCCTTTCAGCACCACCTCCCCTTTTCCACCACACCTGCCCCTTTCCCACCCCACACTGCATTTTTCCCTTTTTCCCCCAAACAGAGCACCTGGGTTCTGTTGGAGTCTTCTCCTACCCCAGGCGTGATCACTTTGCCCTCCCTGCCTGCTCCCCTTTTTAACCAGCTCCAGGAGAAGCAGAAGCCTGAAGCTTGCCCAACTGGGCAGAGGGATCCTTCTCCCATCATCGCTGGTGAGTGCCCATGGTGCACACTGGGTGAAGGGAATGAAAAGGCCAGGGGGCCACCAGGCCCCCTGGTTAGGCAGCAATAGGTCTGATGGCCACTCTAACCTCACATGTGAGTGCTGGCTGAGCTCCTCTCTGTTTAGCTGCTTCTCTCTGCTCACTTGTAAACTGCAAAAATGGCAGGAGTGAATCTGTGACACATTTTAAGGAGCATTGAATTAGCATGGAGGAAATGTCTGAGAATTGCTAACAAAGAAAATGAAATAAAACTCAAATCTCATAGGCACTCTTTTATGTCAGAGTGGCTAAAACTCTGTCCTGTTTTGTAATTAAGTTTAAACTATCTTCATTCAGTACCAGATAGAATCCTGACTGTGTTAGGCCAGGTCAGGGCAGTAAGTGACTATGATGCACTTCAGGATTTTATTTAGGAAGCTGCTTGACAGGCAGAGGTTTTTACAAATTGCTATCTCAATCCATGTGTGATTCTGCTTCAAACTGTACTAATTTTCACATAGGCTAAGCAATCTCATTTCACACCATTATGGCTTCAAGCTGCAATTCTACATATGCTCTGTGGGTTGGTTGGTTGGTTGGAAAATATATTGATTTGTTCCCAGGTGGATAAAGGCATAAAGTTACCACACAGGTCATACCCCAAAGTTTTAAGTCTGTTTTTCAGCACTTTTATGCACTCCATAAGATTCAGAGGTTCATTACTTAAAATTCCAAAATAATCACAGAAATAGTCTGTTTGGGAAAGCCCCTCAGGATCACCAAATCAAACTTGTCCTGGTAGGGCATAAATCCTGCCAGATCAATTCAAACCCCTGCTCTCCTCCTCTGGTTGCAGGTCAAAGGAATTGATGGACATGAGCAGAACAATGAAGGCTTTGACCTCAGCAAAGCCCTGAAGTGCTTAGCATCACTAAGTCAGGTGTCTTGTGCTGCCCCTCAACACCTAGATGGACACCTAGGCACAGGACTTTGAATTCATTGGCCAGAACAATGGGTGCTATTGTGGCCATTGGCCACAATGGTGGCCATTGGCCACTTTCACTTTCAAAATAGTGGATTTAAGGGGGTGATTTAGAAGCCATTGTCTCCTTTTCCTTCTGCCTTCACCAGGACTGGAGGTCTATTTGAAGCTCTTTCATAGTGGCCACCTGTTTGCAGCATGTTGTGCAGCTTGCCCCAGCAGCAAAGCAACTCTTTCCTCCTCCTCTACTGGGAAATTTTGTTATCTATCACGTCAATAAGTACATGCTAAGACCCCACAGGCATAGGCAGAATTTTCCCTGTTACCAGCTTCCTATTTTCCAAGTCCTGAGTGTTTAAACTGTTTAAACTGTTTAATTTGTTGTTTATAAATACCCTTTGTGTAATTGCTTCTTGTTGACTGAACATCCAAAGAATCTCAGGGAATTCCCCTGAAAATTTTAATATTAATAACAAAAAATAATATTAATAACAAAATTATTATTATTATTATTTCGTAACCTATTATTACTAACCAAATCACCAACTGTTATCCACACTCTGCAAGGTCCACCCTTGAACCACATCCTCAAGTACCACATGCAAAAGACTTTTAAATGCATCCAGGGTTGGTGACTTCGCCACCTCCCTGGGCAGCCCATTCCAATGCCTGACCACTCTTGCTGTGAATCTTTTTTTCCTAATGTCCAATCTAAACCTACCCTGTTGCAGCTTGAGGCCATTCCCCCTTGTTCTGTCTCCACCTACCTGTGAGAAGAAACCAGCAGCAGCCTCTCCACAACTTCCCTTCGGGTAGTTGTAGACAGCAATGAGGTCTCCCCTCTGCCTCCTCTTTTTCAAACTAACCATCCCCAGCTCCCTCAGTTGCTCCTCATAAGATTTGTTCTCTAAGCCCTTCCCCAGCTTCGTTGTCCTCCTCTGGATCCACTCCACCACCTTCACATCTCTCTTATATTGGGGTGCCCAAAACTGATCAAAATACTTGATACGTGCCCTCACCAAAGCAGAATCCAAGTGGACAAGCACCAGCAGGAGCACTTGATCATTCTTCCTGTACATCAATTTGTTTATAAATTCAGAAGATAGTAGTTATAGGATATTGAAGTTGGGTAGCATGAAGGCTGCAGGGGTAATCGCTGTTGGAGAATGTTGAGAGCTATCCTGTGCCACTCTGAGAGAACTTCACATGGGAGAAGTGAGTGAGCAGCTGTGAGTACAGCAGTGGGTGGGAGCCAAGTTGCAACCACCACCATTTAGGAATAAGCCTCAGCAATTACTGGCATTATTTCAAATACAGACAGAAAACATAAGGATGGAAAGTATTAAGAGCAAAGGGGATACACAAGATCTTTAATTCAAGCCAAAGCTTTCTCAATCATAACATTTGGGAAATTCAAAAGGATAACATCTGTATATATTTAAATAAAGTTACAAAAGAAACAAAATAGCTTCTTTCTCCTACCACCCTTTGCAGCCTGTTCCTATACCTGAACACTCCTGCAGGATCTTTTCCTGAGATCCAACCTAAACCTTTCCTCAACAATTTCAAGCCATTTGCTCATGTTCTATCACCTGATACTAGGGAGAAGAGACCAACTTTCAGCAGAGCAAATCCCTTCCTTGGCTAAACTCCAGCAGCAAATCAGAATTCTCCCCTAATCCAAATAGTTTTGTAACACACTTTAAATCATCAAATTCAGGTGCCCTACATTATTTAAATGACAAGTAACAAGGAAATTTAATCTTAAGATTATTAAGTATTTATAATAGTGGCTGGCTGGGGGTGGGGGGAGTGGATATCACCTAGCAACAACATGGAGTAAATCTAATAAACTGTGGCTCATCCTTTCTGTCATCAGTGATCAAATAATCAAGGCAGGAAAAGCAGAAGCAGTGATGACATTGAGGGAACCTGGATGATAAAGTGCAGGAACATTTTAGGAGACAAAAAGTGTGTTTAGATAAGGGAGCATAGCCTGCAGAATAATTAGGATAAGGCAAAGCTGGACTTCAGCCATAGTCAGCTGAAAGGAAGGAAGAGATTGAAGTGACGGGGGGAGGAAAACTGGAGGAAGAAGATAAACGATTAAACATGGCAGAGATAGGGATTTGGGTAAAAGTAAATAAAATAAGATGCTGTCAAAGCATCTTTTGCTGGGCAGGCTTCTAAAAGAGAAGGGCAGAGAGATTAAAATTTTATCAGATAGCTTAAGAGATTATGGTAGTTGCACCTTAAAACATCAAAGCTACTTTGCAGGGCCTGCTGCAATTCAGCAGGATGCTGTTGGGTCAGAATTGATATCAGCGAGGCACCGAGGATAAGTTTGAAGTTATCATGCTGGAAAAAGGAGAAAAGTTCAGGCCCAGATTTACAATAAGTAAAAAAAAAAAAAAAAATTAAAACCCTTGCACCAGGGTTTTGCAGCAGATAAAAAATGCATTAGAAATGTCTGTAATTGCAGTTAAGCACTTGTCATCATCTTGAAAAGGTGGCATCTACTCAGGCTTCCCCTATATGGCTTCCCAGTGGCAGCATATCTGTTTCTTTCACAGAGTCAGGGAATGCTCTGTGTTGGAAGGGACTTTCAAGATCATCTAGTTTCAAACCCCTGCCATGGGCAGAGACACCTTCCACTAGACCAGGCTGGTCAGGGTCCTGTCCAGCTTGGCCTTGAACAGTTCCATGGAGGAGTTTCAAGTTTGCTTAAGGCCCCTATCCAACCTGGCAAACACCTACAGGGAGGGGGCATCCAAGACTTCCCTGGGCAGCCTGTTGCAATTGTTTTTTCCTCCTGACTCCATGGTGCTAAATTCCATGTGCTGGTTCGCTAGAAACAGGGAGACCTTTCTACCAGAGAGTATTTCACCCTGGGAGACACTGAGGTGCTGGAGTGTGTGCAGAGAAGAGCAATAAAACTGGAGAAGGGTCTGGAGAACAGATCTGGAGGGAAGGGAGCAGCTGAGGGACCTGAAATTTTTTAGTCTGGAGAAGAGGAGTTTGAGAGGAGATCTCATTGCACTCCACAGTTCTACAGCTGGGATCACTTTAAAGGCTCTCAGTCCAAGAAGGATATTGAGATGCTAGAATGAATCTAGAGAAGGACAATAGAGCTGGTGAAGGTTCTGGAGAACAGATCTGGTGGGGAGCAGCTTTGGGACCTAGGATTTTTTAGTCTGGAGAAGAGGAGTTTGAAAGGAGACCTCATTGCTTTCTATAGTTCTACAACTGGGTTCATTTTAAGGGCCCTCAGTCCAAGAAGGATAGAGTTGGACTAGTGCTAGAGTTGATCTGGTGGGATTGTTTAGTCTGGAGAAGAGGAGTTTGAAAGGAGACCTAGTTGCTCTCTATAGTTCTGTAACTGGGTTCACTTTAAGGGCCCTCAGTCCAAGAAGGTTATTGAGGTGATAGACTTGATCTGGAAAAGGACAACAGAGCTGGTGAAGGGTCTGGAGAACAAGAAGTGGCATTCAGGTTGCACCAGGGGAGGTTTAGGCTGGACACAAGAAGAAACTACTTGCCTGAGAAGTTTCTAAACTAGTGGAACAGGCTGCCCAGGAAGGTGGTTGAATCCCCATTCCTGGAGGTGCTTCAAAGTGGCAGATATGGGGTGCAGAGGGCCATGGTTTACTCCAGATTTGGCAGCTAAAGAGTGGTTTGACTTGATGATTTAAAAGGTCTTTTCCAACCTACATGATTTTATGATTCTCTAGCTCACAAAAATGGAAACCCCTTCTAATCATGGCACAAAAGGAGTCACGGGGAGCCCAGGGCAGGAGTGAGAAGTTGTCATATATCAAACCTGAATCAGAAATAAAAGTAGCCTAGGAGGTCTTAGCAGACCTACCTAAAATCAACAAGCTTTCCATCACATATGCATGATGCCCTAATTCCTAGGTTGGATTACCTGCTAGACCCATCACAGGGAAGTTCTGCTCCAGCCCCCTACCCTTGCTTGCTTTGAGTAGTGTCTGATTTTCTACCTTTTCATCCCATTCACACATTATTCTCTCACACAATGATTACTTGGGCTTTCAGGGTAAAGTGAATTTTATCCTGTCAGGAAATAATGTATTGATGAAAAGACCCTGTTCTGCTCACAGCTGATTCTGCTCGCCTTTTGTCTCTCTATTGTGTGCATCTATATTTAAATTACTCTTTAATTGATGTAGCCCTGAAGTTATGTGAAAGAAACTGGATCCTGGGAACCTGGGGATGGAAAATGAGGTTTCAGGCTGTGTGTGTGAAAGGCAGCTACTTTCATAAAAGGAGAAACTATTACGGACCCTTTGTGAAAGGTAACAATGTGTGCATCTGATCCATAGGATTGTCATTAATTATGTTTCAATGAGCAAGAAGAACCTGAATTGGTAGCATGAAAGGGGCCAGGTTGGAGACCTGGGAGAAGGGGAACCCCATGAAGTTCAATAAGGACAGGCATAGAGTCCTGCACCTGGGGAGGAACAACATCTTGCACTGCTACGGATTACAAGCTAACTTGGAATCATAGAATGGTTTAGGTTGGAAGGTACCTCAAAGATCATCGAGTTCCAACCCCCCTGTGCCGTAGGCAGGGACACCTCCCACTAGAACAGGTTGCTCAGGGCTTCATCCAGCCTACCTTTGAACGCTCCCAGGGAGGGAGCAGATACAACCTCCCTGGACAACCTGTGCCAGTGTCTCACTACCCTCACTGTAAAGAACTTTCTCCTAACATCCAGTTTAAATCTCCCCTCTGCCAGTTTAAACCCATTACTCCTTATCCTATTATTACAAGACCTTGTGAATAGTCCCTCCCCAGGCTTCCTGTAGGCCCCTTTCAAATACTGGAAGGCTACTATAAGGTCTCCTCAAAGCCTTCTCTTCTCCAGGTTGAGGAGCCTCAACTCTCATAGCCTGTCCTCATAGCAGAGCTGCTCTAGCCCTCTGAGCATCTTCACAGCCCTCCTCCAACAGTTCAATGTCCTTCTCATGTTGGGGGCTCCAGAACTGTACACAGTACTCCAGGTGGCTTTCTTCTTGCATCTAAGTGTGTCCAGGAGCTCTCTATTCATCCATGCAGGCTTCCTTGCATTCTTACCTGTCTTTCTCCTTTTTGGGATGCATTGCTCCTGGGCCTGGAGGAGGTGATCCTTGAGCATTGTCCAGCTTTCCTGGCCCCCTCTACCTTCCATAATTTTTTCCCATGGCACCCTGCCAGGGAGGTCCCTGAAGAGATTGAAGTTTGCTCTTCTGAACTCCAGAGCAGTGAGTTTGCTGTGCACCCTCCTTGATTCCTTGAGGATCTTAAACTACCATTTCATGGTCACTGCATCCAAGGCAACCCTTCAGCTTCACTTCACTCACAAGCCCCTCCTTGTTGATGAGGACTAGGTCCAGCACAGCACCTTTTCTTGTGGGTTCCTCTACCACTTGGAGGAGGAAGTTATCATCAATGATGATGGAAGGCAGCTCCATAGACAGACCTTGCAGTCCTAGTGGATGAGAAGTTGTCCATGGGAGAGCAATGTGCGCTGGTAGTCAAGAAGGCAAATGGTCTCTTGGGGTGCTTCAAGAAAAGTGTGTCCAGCAAGTCAAGGGAGGTTCTCCTGCACCTCTTTCTGCCCTGGTGAGGCCATATCTGGAGTATTGTGTCCAGTTCCGGGCTCCCCCACTGAGGAGAGACAGGGATCTATTAGAGAAAGTCCAACAGAGGCTATGAGGACAATGAAGAGACAGGAAAATGTCTGATGAGGAAAGGCTGAGAGACCTGGGGCTTCTTACTGTAGAGAAGAGATGCCTGGAGGAGATCTCATTAGTGTTTATAAATAGCTGAAGGGTGGGTGTCAAGAATGGGCCAGTCTGTTTTCAATTGTGCCCTGTGAAAGGACAAGGGGCAATGAACACAAGCTAGAACCGTGGAAGTTCTACCTCAATATGAGAAGAAACTTCTTTACTGTCAGCTTCCTGAAGCCCTGGCACAGGCTGCCCAGAGAGATGGAGTCTCCTCTGGAAACTCAAAACCCACCAGACATGTTCCTGTGTGACCTGCCCTAGGTGATCCTGCTTTGGCAAGGGGATTGGACTTGATGATCTCCAGAGGTCACTTCCAACCGCTGACAATATGATTCTACAACAGACTTTCTCCAGCATTTACAGCTTCTGAACTCCCAAGACAATTTGCTGCTATGTCAAATCTATTTGAAATGTAGACTTATCTGGAACCACTACCTTCTGCCTTTCTGCATCCCTTATCAGACTCATTTTCTACTTTAAAGACATTTTTTTAAATATATGTGACCTTAACAGTAATTCCAAGGAGAGGGTGTCTTGCAATAATAATAATAAAAAAGTAATTTATCCCTGACGTTAATTTTTAAGGGACATGGATTGAAATTAGGCACACTTGATGGTATTTGTGAAAGCTATTGATTATGGCTGACTTAATAGCAGAATAAGGTTAATTTTCTGCCTATCATCTTCTGAATGGATTCCATTAATGGTTGCTCTCTTTCCTCAGCAAAAATTTATAAGCTGTAGCATGATGACGAGCTCTGGAATCACAAATTCAAAATAAGTCTTTTTAGCATGTTATATGGAGTCAGTAATTCTTCCAGCATGTGGGAAATGCATTCTTTTTGCTGCTGCATAGTCTGTCATTAGGAAGGGATACACTCTGAGCCACTGGCATTCAACGGATCACAGATGGGGTGGGTTGGAAGGTACCTTCAGGATCATCTATTTCTAACACCCTTACCATAAGTAAGGAAACCTGTCACTAGACCAGGTTGCTGAAGGCCCCATCCAGCCTTGCTTTGCACACCTCCAAGGAGGGGACATCAACAACCTTCCTAGGCAACCTGTTCCAGTGTCTCATCACCCTCACTGTGAATAATTTCTTCCTAAACTACAACCTAAATTTCTCCTCTTCCAGCTCAAAACCATTGTCCTAGTGCTACAAGACCTTGTAAAAAATCCCTCCCCAGCTCTCCTCTACCCCCCTTCATGTAGTGGAAGGATGGTTCAAGGTCTCCCCAGAGCCTTCTTTTCTCCAGACTGAACAGCCCCAACTCTCTCAGCCTGTCCTCACGGAGGAGGTGCTGATCAGCACACCCTCTGATCATCTTCATGGCCTCCTCTGGACCTTCTCCAGCAGTTTGATGTCCTCCTTGTATTGGGGCACTAGAACTCAGTGCAGTGCTCCAGGTGGGGTCTCACTAGAGCAGAATAAAGACACAGAATCTCCTCCCTCACCCTGCAGCCCAGGATTCAGTTTCCTTCTGGACTGCTAGCAACTATTGCTGGTACATGGTGAGTTTTGCATTAGCTGAGAGCCTTCTTCTCAAGACTGCTCTTGAGACATTCCATGCCAGCTGTATTTGTCTTTAGGGTTGCCCTTACCCAGATGCAAGAACTCGAACTTGATCTTCTGGATGGTATCCCTTCCCTCCAGTGTCTTAACTGGAGGGACAAGTAGACAGAAGACAAAGCACACTAATAAGAGGGATTAAAGTTTTATAAAAGCCTGGCCATGAAAATTTTAACAATAAGACTTTCTTAATATGGTGGGGTGGAGGTGGGGAAGGCTGAAAGGGAGAATTTCCAATATTTCTGTCATGGGAATCATAGAATTGTTTGGGTCAGAAAAGAACTCTAAGATCATTCAGTCCAACCATTCTCTAAGATCATTTAGTCCAACCATTGACCGAACACCACCATGGTCATTAAACCATATCCACATGTTCCTTGAACTCTTTCACGGATGGTGACTTCATTACCTCCCTGGGCAGCCTTTTTCAATACCTGACCAGTCTCACAGGAAAGAAGTTAGAATCATAGAATTATAGAATCAATCAGGGTTGGAAGAGACCACAAGTTATTCCTACTATTCATCCTAAACCTTCCCTGGGGCAATTTCAGATCATTTCCTCTTGTTCTGTTGCCTTATACCAGGGAGAAGCCTACCACATTCCAGCCTCCTTCCAAGGAGTTGTAGAGATAAAAATAAGTTGTAGGGAGAAGGAAGTTCTTCACCCTGGAATGGGTTGCCCAGGGCAGGTGGTTGGGGCCACGTCCTTGGAGGTGTTTATGGCCAAGCTGGATAAGGCTGTGGGCAGCCTGATCTAGAGTAGAGTGTCCCTGCCCATGGCAGGAGGGTTGGAACTAGACGATCATTGTGGTCCCTTCCAACCCTGACTGATTCTGTAAGGAGCACAGGACAGTGAGAGCACAGGACAGTGAGATACCACTAGCTGGATTCATGTGGGAGCTACAACACCATTACACAAAACTGGTTTTGTTTTGTTGGTTTGGGTTTGGTTTTTTGGGGTTTTTTTGGTTTTTTTTTTTAATGATTTCCTATAATTCTTTGTTTGCAGCTATGGGTTTTTGTAATGGTTACTTTACATTATGGCTGCACATAAACTCCCGGCATTTATTTCCTCTCTGAGCACACATTTAATGCCCATATAATAACAGTCAATAAAATTCAAATGAAAAATTCCATACATATTACCAAATATCTAATTACTGAAACATTTTGTTAGTTGTTCATTCATGCACACTTGGCTAATCTAACCATTTTTTCATGCTGATGACATCCAGATTAGAGGAGTGAAAAACTAAAAACCACAAAAACTCTGCATAAGTTTTACAAGAGGGTTGGACAAGATGACCTCTGAGGGTCACCTACAACCCACTGGAATTTGTGAATGTGTGGAATAAATCTTGTTACGACAGAATCACAGAATTAACCAGGTTTGAAAAGACCTCTAGGATTATCCAACCTATCATCCAACACCTTGTAATTAATTAAACACCCCCAGGGATAGTGACTTTACCTCCTCCCCAGGCAGCCCATTCCAAAGCCAATCACTCTTTCTGTGAAGAACTTCTTCCTAACATCCAGTCTAAACCTGCCCTAGCACATCTTGAGGCTGGGTCCTCTTGTCCTGTCACTGGGTGCCTGGCAGAAGGCTACAACCTCCTTGCAGGTAGTTGTAGAGATCACTGAGGTCTCCCCTGAGCCTCCTCTTCTCCAGGCTGAACACCCCCAGCTTCCTCAGCCATGCCTCACAGGGCTGCGCTCCAGCCCCCTCACCAGCCTTGTTGCCCTTCTCTGGACATGTTCAAGCACCTCAACATCTTTCTGAAATTGAGGTGCCCAGAATTAGACACAGTACTCAAGGAGTGGCCTAACCAGTGCTGAGTACAGGGTCAAAGTGACCTCCCTGGTCCTGCTGGTCGCACTATATCTGATGCAGGCTGAGATGCCATTAGCCTTCTTGGCCACCTGGGCACACTTCTGTGACTGTGCTAAAGAAACAAGGTCACCAAAGCAAAAGCAACAACAGGAACATCAACGAGGGGAAAAAAAAAAGAAAAGAAAAAAAAAAACTCTGACCCCAAACTTCTCAGCCGTATTTTAACAGATTGTAGAAAACAAAACCTCAAATTAATTGGGCCAGTGAAGATATGCCACATTTTACAGAATGCTGTTCAGGGCATCTCATGATTTGCCTCAAATATATTGTTCCTTCTCCATCATCATCTCTTCATAGATTCGTAGATGTGTAGATTCATAGAATGGGTTTGGGCTGAAAGGGACCTTCCAGACCATCTAGTTCCAATCACTCTACCAAAGATGTAACAGTTACATCTTTCACTAGACCAGGTTGCTGAAGGCCTTGTCCAACCTGGCTTTGAACACCTCTAGGGAGGGGGCATCCACAGCCTCCCTGGGGAACCTGTTCCAGTGTTTCACCACCCTCACTCTAAAGAACTTCTTCCTAAACTCCAGTCTACTGTCTTCCAGCTCAAACCCATTGCTACTCATCCTATTACAAGAGGGATGCAAGCATGCTGGAACGTGTCCAGAGAAGAGCCACAAGGATGATCAGAGGGCTGCAGCACCTCTGAGGATAGACTGAAAGAGTTGGGGCTGTGCAGTCTGGAGAAGAGGAGGCTCCCAGGTGACCTTATTGTGGCCTTCCAGTATCTGAACGGTGCCTACAGAAAAGCTGGGAAGGGACTTTTGAGACTATCAGAGAGTGACAGGACTAGGGGGAATGGAGCAAAGCTGGAGGTGGGGAGATTCAGATTGGATGTGAGGAGGAAGTTCTTCACCATGAGTGGTGAGAGCCTGGAATGGGTTGCCCAGGGAGGTGGTTGGGGCCATATCCCTGGAGGTGTTTAAAGCCAGGTTGGATGAGGCTCTGTCCAGCCTAATCTAGGGTAGGGTGTCCCTGGGCATGGCAGGAGGGGTGGAACTGGATGATCCTTGTGGTCCCTTCCCACCCTGACTGATTCTATGATTCTTTCACTACAAGCCCCTTTTTTTCCCCACTAATTTACACCTGAAATAACTCTTCTGCTGCTTTTTCTTAACTTCAAAATGTGCCAGAAACAGTTGTTAGAATTGTTTCTCTGGAATGATTTGAAATGGTGAGATGATTTTGAAAACTGACTGAACAACAGAGTCAGAGGGCTGTGATCAAGGGTGAAGAGTCCAATGGGAGATCTGCAAGTAGTGATGCTCCCCAGGGGTCAGGAATGGGTAGAGTCATTCAACATTTCTAGCAATGAAGTGAATTGAGGGGATAAAGTGTACCCTCAGCCAGTTTTCTGGGAGGAGTGGCTGACAGCTTATCAGGCTGTGCTGCCTTTCAGTGAGACCTGCACAGGCTGTAGGGTTGGGCAAAGGGGAACATTAAGAGGCTTAATAAGTGTAGAGTCTTGTACCTGAGAAAGAACACCACTATGCATCAGATCTTTCTCTGCTGGGCAGTATCTTGCCCAGAACAATTCTCCTGACTGTGCTGGGCCAGACTGCCAGGTAGCAGCAGCTCTGTCACCCAGCACAGCTGACTCCAGTTGGCTCTAGCTGTGTCTCAGCTCAGCAGTATCACACAGTATGAAGAAGGAAGTTGGAAGAGAGAGAATCCTTCTACTAGAGCCTGCTGCTTGGGCTCCTCCTCACTCTGTTCCTCTTCCCTTTCCTGCTCTTGAGATCTGACCCTGGATGCTGGGCTGGGTAGAGCTTTATCTCCCTGGGCTGGACATGGATGGGGATGTAGATGCCTCATAAAATCTATTTCATTCCAACATGTTCTGTGCTCTCCTTCTCCTGAACCCCTTCTCTATTGGGCAGGGGTTATCAGATGACAAAGCAGCTGCTGTGGTTTAGTCTTAGATATGGGTTAAAAGTAGACAAGAACCTCCTGGGGTGGCTTTGCCCTTTGTTTTTGGAATATGAGGTTCATGTACAAAGCAAGATTTTCTTGCTCCCCTATTCCTGAGGTCAAGGTTGCCTGTCAGACCTTCTGCTTTTTCTTAGATTGGTACCAAGTTTCTCCTCCACTCCCATTTAGTTTATTGCTCAGACATGGGAGAATCTGCAGGAATGAAGGGAGAATCCACTGGATACACACCAATATATCCCTGCCCCTCTTGAACTGCAAACCTCAGAACTGGACACAATACTCCAGATATGGTCTCACCATGGCAGAGTAGAGGGCACAAGGGCACATAGCTGTCCTGTAGATAACTTTTTGTCCACCAGGACTCCAAGGTCCTTCTCCAGAGCTGCTGTAGTTTGAACACCTAATGTCTAATTTTGGTAGCAAACAGCACCACTTCTATCCAGTTCTTCATGGGAACAGATGAACAGAAGCAGCTAAGATGAGTGCAGCAAGGGAGCTGTTAACCTAAATGGATAGAGGATGGGGAGCTGGTGCTGGAGCTGAAATCTCTGGGGTATGGCTCTTTGCAGCAGCAGTTCTACCAATTTGTTAAATTTCAGATAACAGCTAAGAAACATTAGAGCAAATTAGTTCCAGCAGGGCTAGAAGGCTGGGTGCTTAAATACCCCACTTGCCCTGCTTTCCTGATAAACCATGTCTCATCTCTTTCCAAGGCTGTTCCACAACAGCAGCTGGTTTTTAAATTCTCATTTGGGACGGAAGTTAAAAGTCCTTGAAAATTAAATTAAATTCATTCAGTTAGGTCTAAAGAAATGTCTCAACCAACTATTTAGTTAGAGGAGTTTTATTTGAGCTTATTTCTATGAGACTGGAATTTTAAAGGGGCTGGACACAAGGGCTGCGAAGATGCTTACAGGGATGGAGCACTTGTGCTATGAGGACAGGCTGAGAAAGTTGGGACTCTTTAGCCTGGAGAAGAGAAGGCTTTGAGGAGCCCTTATAGGGCCAATATAGGCCAATATCTGAAGGGGGCCTACAGGAGGGCTGGAGAGGGACTATTCACAAGGTCTTGTAATGACAGGATGAGGGGTAATGGGTTTAAACTGGAAGAGGGGAGAGTAAAACTAGATATTAGGAGGAAGTTTTTTACAGTGAGGGTGGTGAGACACTGGCACAGGTTGCCCAGGGAGGTTGTGTCTGCTCCCTCCTTGGAGGTGTTCAAGGGCAGGTTGGATGAGGCCTTGAGTGACCTGTTCTAGTGGGAGGTGTCCCTGCCTATGGCAGGGGGTTGGAACTGGATGATCTTTGAGGTCTCTTCCAACATAAACCATTCTATGATTCTATGAAAATGCAACACAGGGAGCTACACCTCGACATGAGGAGAAGCTTCTTTGCTGTGAGGGTTATGGAGTCCTGGAGCAGGCTGCCGAAGGGAGGTTGTGGAGTCTCCTTGTTGCTCGCTACAAGTCCCTGAGAGGTAGTTGGAGTGAGGTGGAGTTTGGTGTCTTCTAACTTGTACCATGTGATAAAACAAGAGAAATTGGCCTCATGATACACCATGGGATGTTCATGCTCAACTTTAGTTAAAAAATCTTTTTTATTTATGAGTGGTCAATCACTGGAACAGGCTGCCCAGGGAAGTGGTGGTGGTGTCACCATCCCTGAAGTTGTTCAAGAAACATGGAGACATGGAACTTTGTTGCATAGTTTCATGCTTATGGTGGTGTTGGAGTGAAAATTGGACTGAATGATCTTAGAGTTCTTTTCCAACTCACAATCTACCACCTAAGAAGTTCAAATCATTCTGGTGATAGATTCTAGGTCAAAAAAGTTTTCAAGAATAACATGATTAACTTCTAACAGGCAGGTGAACCGTTGCCCTTACTGATAGAGTCTGATTTAATTGTAAGGCTTTAATGGCTTTTACTGCTAATATTGTGGAGAGGAGGGGAGAGAAGGGGAAGGGGGTGGAGAAAGTTCTCCTTTCAGTGTCAGGAATCTGGCATGTCTGAAAGATCTGCTATACATTTTTATGCCTTAAACCTTAGTGGCAATGGTTTCTGTCAAAGTGACAGCCATTATGGTTCCTGATTACAGAAAAATTGTTATGAGATCCTATTAAGGAACAGCCCTGTATTGATAGGGGTGAAAGTCCGGGTCCTAATTTTCATCCTTGAAGAAATGGGTTGGTAATACTTAGAGTTATTAATGTTGCACCATTAGCATCTTTTTTTTTACAGAGTCCAGATAATCTGACTGCAGGATTCTGAGAACCTGACTTTCCTTGTTTGCATCTGAGTGTCACTACTGGACAAGAAGATGTGAGAGTCCTGCTCAATGACAGCAAGGCAATGAGTCATCAATGTGCCCTTGTGGCCAAGAAAGCCAATGGTATCCTGGAGTGCATCAAAAAGAATTTGGCCAGCAGGTCAAAGGAGATTCTCCTCCCACTCTGTTCTACGCTGGTGAGGCCACATCTAGAATCCTGGGTCCAGTTCTGTGTTCCCTAGTTCAAGAGGGACAGGGACTTGCGGCAGAGGGTACAGCAAATGGCTACAAAGATACTGAGGTGAATGGAACATCTCTAATGAGGAAAGACTGAGAGAATTGGGGCATTTTAGTCTGGAGAAGAGTAGCCTGGGGAGGGGGGCAGCTCATCAATACTTCAAGGGGCAGTGTCAGGAGGATGGGACCTGTGTCCTCTTCTGGTGAGGTTTAGGGGAACTCTGTTCCTCCTAAATTGGAAACCCACTAAACTGATGTGCTGGTTTGAACTAACTGGAGGATTTTAATGAGAAATTAGATTATAGGCTGAGAAAGGAAAACAAAATCATGTCTATCTCACTAATAGGTTTACTGAAAATGTATAAAAGTTAGAACCATAACATAGACAGGACAGAGCAGTTTGAGCCATTGGGTCTGTTGCATCTCTCTCTCCCCCCTGCCTTCTAGCTGGATCTGTGTAACTCCACTAATCAGTTTCCTACTGCTTAACCCCCCTGGCTGATCTTCCTTGCTTACCTGACACATAAGACAGATAGTGGGGTAAGATTGGGTAGTGGGAGGAAGGTGCTAGGGTGGTTGGGAACCCCTCTTAGGGATTCTGATCTCTGAGGGGGGTGTGGTGTTTCTGTATTACCTTTTTATATCTGTAAATATCTATGATATATTGTAAGTATTTGCTTGTATATTGTGTAAAGCTGTAATATAAAGCTTCATTTATTAACTTCCAGCCAACTGAGTTCTAGCCTGGGTTATTTCAAAGCTGGGGAGGGGTAGGGTAGGGGAAATACTGCCAAACCACCACAACTGAATACAACATCACGGACAACTTCAGGAAAAAAAGCAAACCCATGTTTGTCAAAACCACTTAAAGTAAGAATAAGACCTGACTTGGAGTGTTCACAGTGAAGCTGGCAACTTCTATGGCAAAGCAATAAAGTAAATGAATTCCCTTGGCAGACATCAAGTAACACCACAGCAGGGTTTGTATGAGGATGGTAATTGGACAATACACAACTATATCTGAAATTCTATTGATCAGAGCCAATCTAGCAAATAAGAGAGAGTTAACAGCAGCAGGCAGCAGCATTCTGACTGCTCATACAGCTCATGATTAGGAGCTGAAGCAGCAGCACAAGCAAATTGATGATCAATAACTGTAACTAATTCCCCCATAGCACAGACTTGAGAGCAGAACAGAGCTTCACTGCCCAAAATCCACAAAGGCAAGCAGAGGTACACTAAGTGGAGTAGAATATCTGCATTACCCTGTACTGACAGAAGACAGAAGGGGAATTGCTGTCTCAGTATCAACACCGTGGAATGGCTTGGGTTGGAAGGGATGTTCAAGACCATCTACTTCCAACCACCCAGCCATGGGCAGGGACATCTACAGAACCAGTTTGCTCAAGGCCACATCCAACCTGTCTTTGAATAATTTCAGGCTTCTCTGGACAAACTGCTCCCATGCCTCACCACCCTCACAGGGAAGAATTTCTTCTTCATCTCTATCCAGCTTCTTCCAGTTTGAAGCCATTACCCCTCAACATGTCACTCTATAACTCTGTCCAAAGTTCCTCTCCAGCTCTCCTGGAGCTCCCTTCAAATGCTGGAAGATTTCTAGAATATTTCCTTAGAGCTTTCTCTTCTCCAGGCTGAACAACCCTACATTTCTCAACCTGACTGTATAGGAGAGCTGCTCCTAACCCCAACACAGATCTTCTCAGAGAACCAAATGGTGTCAAAAACCCAAAACTGATTGTGATTAACAAAAAACCCAAGAAAAACAAAGTAAACCCCCCAAAACCCCCAAACAAACAAAAGGCCTTGAGCAACTTGTTCTAGTGGGAGGTGTCCCTGCCAATGGCAGGGGGTTGGAAATAGATGATCTTTGAGGTCACTTCCAACCTAAGCTGTCCTATGATTCTATTAAAAAAAAAAAATTTTCCTGTGAGATATGCAAGTTTTTTTCCTCTTGAATGTTACTCAATCATAGTATTGTTTCATTGGGAAGAGACCCCTAAGTTTGAGTCCAACCACCAACCCAAGAGCACCATGGCCATTAAATCATGTCCCCAAGTGCCATGCCCACACATTTCTTGAACACCTCCAGGGATGGTGACTCCACCACCTCCCTGGGCAGTCTGTTCCAATGGCTGACTACTCTTGCAGGAAAGAATTTTTCCTGATATACTCCCCTGGCACAATTTCAGGTCATTTCCTCTCCTATCAGCTGATCCTGGGAAGAAGAGACCAACCCCTACCTCACTCCAACCTTCTTTCTGGCAGCTGTAGAGAGAAATGAGCCCCCCCCTCAGCCTCCTCCAGATCAAGAATATATTTCTATAAACATATATATATATTCCTCATATTTTCTTGGGTGACACATTCTATTAAACCAGAATTTTGAAAAGTACAGAGACATTGTAGAAAATTATTAACAATTAAGAATGTTAGAAATTATTGACTATGCCTAACAGGATTTTTCATGCAAAAACATTATGTTCCTGTGAAATTATTTTGATCATTTTCAGACTCAAAAGTCGCAAAGGTTACAGCTACAACTTGCAGCACTGCAAACTCTCTCCAAATTGCTGCCAATCCTAGGGCCTCAGGCTTTGCATCTTTCTGCCAGCAGAAGACAGAGGAGAGTTTGATATTTATCTGAAAATATTAGGTGTGAATTTAGGAACAGGGAGGGGAGAGAAACAGTGGCAAGGCTCTATCAATGGATGGTCTTGTCAAAATAATTAACAGGGCAAATCATCATCCCCCAATCTTGGCAGTTCTGGGGACACTAATGTACATTTTGGCACATCACGTTTGCATATTCTCCTTCTGTTAGTTGAGAAATTGGTGTCTAAAATAATACAGGATCTTGTCAGGGGTTCGTGTTGGAAGGAAGGGAAATGAAAGTGAGAAGCAAAGAGTATGTTTGGTGAGTTAAGAATGAAGACCACACCTGGAGTACTGTGTCCAGTTCTGGTGCCCCTAACAGGAATAATGACATAGAAATGTTGGAGGGTGTCCAGAGGTGGGCATGAACATGATCAGAAGGCTGGAGCACCTTGTGATAGCCCAATCTTCTATTGTTTCAAAACACCACCTGTGGCAGGGCAGGACTTATAGCCCTGGTAGTGTCACAACTTGTTTGAGACAATGATGACTCTATTGTCTCAAACAAGGTGTGACATTACCTGGTCTGAATAGACAGCATGATGGTCTCAACATGAGGAGAAACTTCTTTACAGTAAGGGAACAGGCTGCCCAGAGAGGTTGTGGAGTCTCTTTCTCTGGAGACTTTCATAACCTGCCTGAATGTGTTCTTGTGTGAACTACCCTAGGAGATCCTGCCTTGGCAGGGAGGTTGGGCTTGATGATCTCTGGATGTCCCTTCCAGCCTCTAAAGTTCAGTGATTCTGTGATGGCCTTAATAGCTCTGGAGGAGAGCTGCTGGCTTGGCAGATGGCTTAACAAAGAAAAGAGAGAATTTCTGTGAAGGTGGCAATTCTCTTTTTAAAACTACTGCAGCAGCTCCCAGGAAAGGCCCATGGCAGCATGCATCCCTCTCTGTGATCTGGAGAGGCTGCCCTGCCCCCATCAAAAGGGTATAAGACTGCAACTCCTGGGGTCCACATGTTGCATCTCTCAAAAAAAACCTGAAATCCCAAACCTATTGGAACATATACACCCACCACCAAGAATTTGGATTATGCCTGTGAGACCGCGGGGAAAACAGGGGTAGTGATATCTTCTCCCTCTCTGCCTTTTTTCACTCTCCTTTTTTTTCACATTTCCTCTCTGCTCCAGTCCATTACTGGGAGTTTTCACTGGCTCCTGGCTCTGACAAACCACACTCATCAGCCCTTTGGTGTTGGTTTACTCTAATCAACTCCAAGGGAAATTTTGAATCTTAGCATGATGTCCCCCCACCGCCCTAGGTTGTCTTAGGACACTAGGTTGTGACACACCTTCCCTATGGGGACAGTCTAGAAGACATAGAGTTCTTCACCCTGGAGATGAAGTGCTCCAGGGAGACCTTTCAGCAGCCTTCTTGTACCTGAAGTGGGCTACTGGAGAGCTGGTGAGGAACTTTTGAGATGGTCTCATAGTGCTAAGATGAAGGGCAATGGTTTTGAGCTGGAACAAGGGAGATTTAGACTGAAGATCAGGAAAAAATTCTTTGGAGTGAGGGTGATGAGACACTGGAACAGGTTTCCCAGGGAGGTTGTGGATGTCCCCTCCCTGGATGTGTTCAAGACCAGGTTGGATGGGACCTCGAACAACATGGTCTAATGGAAGGTGTCCCTGTCCATTGTAGGGGGTTGGAACTAGGTGATCTTTGATGTCCCTTCAAACTCAAACCATTCTAGCATTCTATGGCAGGGTTGAAACTGGTTATTTATCACCAAGCATAAAATGGCTAGAGAAATATGTGAGAATGCTTGGCAATTTCCAGAGAACCATTCTTCGTTTGCTTAGAAAAATTTAAAGGTGAACTCCCTGTGCTTGCCAATGTAGAAGAACATCACATCAGGAAACACTGAAATGAACAAAATTCAGTAGGATTTTTGAATCAGACTGGCCTGATATCAAAGGGAGTGCAAATCAAAATGTGTTATCATCAATAAGCTAAAACTAGGTCATACAAATAGAATGAAAGCACTGAAACAAACTGATGGACCATGGCAAGTTTCAGAGATAGAACTGTTCTCTGCTAAGATCCTTGATGAATTGTACAATGAACTCCTTGCCCAGCCAATATTTGTGCTTACAATTGCCCCAACCCAGGCTGTAAGACCTATGAATGACTTATTGCATCGTTGGGTTTCTGTTGTCAGAAAACAATCACACCATCTGAGCAGAAATCGAGTCACAGAATGGTGTGGGTTGGAAAGGACCCTCAAGATAATACAGTTCAAACCCCCCTGCCATAGGCAGAGACATCTTCCACTAGACCAGCTTGCTCAAAGCCCCATCTAACCTGGTCCTGAACACCTCCAGGGAGGGGACATCCACAACCTCTCTGGACAACCTGTTCCAGTGTCTCAACCACCCCCACTCTAAAGAATTTTTTTCTAATACCAATAGGGACGATGACAATCTGTTTAGGTTTCAGCAGAAATCCAGAATGACTCGTACGTGTTGTGCCTGATGTTTACAGGCTAATTAGTGTACTTTCATTAGCATCTGATTTGGTGTGCACAAGACAGTGCTTATATGCACCAGAAAACTGCTAATGTTGCATGTGTTCATGCTCCTAAAAGGCAGGAGTATTTTTATCCAGGCATTGCTCAACCATAGAATCACCACAGAGTGTTTTCAATTGCATAAGATCACCAAATTCAACCATTCTCTATGTCTACCAAGGCTGATGCTAAATCATATCCCTTTGCACCACATCTCTGCCTCTTTAAATCCACTCCAGGGATGGGGGGGATTCAACCACTTCCTTGGGCAGCATATTCCAGTCTTTGAGAATTCATTCATTCAGGAAGTTTCTTCTCAGATCAAGCCTAAAGCTCCACTGGGGCAATCAGGGGTTCGTTTCTCTCATCCTGTCACTTGTTTCCTTGAGAGAAGAGACTGACCCCCACCTGACTCCAACCTCCATTCAGGGAGTTGTAAAGAACAATGAGGTCTCCCTTCAGCCTTCTTATCTCCAGACCAAACAACCCCAGGTGCCCCAGCCTTACATGAGGTCAGGATTAAAGTGTAATACGCTCAGATATAAATAAATAAATAGTAAAATCAATACTAGAGTTGTGTGAATTTTCATGCTTGTTTTAGGTTTTTTTTCATCTTCTCATGTTCTCCCTCTGAAATTTGAATGTATGCAAAGACCATGAGAGTGGGGCCACAATGAAGGCATGAGTGATTACTAGAGAAACGAATAAGTGTCATGGAAGCACAGACTGGTTTGGGTTGGAAGAGACTTTTGAGATTACGCAGTTCAAACTGCCTGCCATGGGCAGGGGTACCTCCTAATAGGCCAGCTTTTTCAAGGTCACATTCTCCCTGGTTCTCAACATTTTCAGGCTTGAAATCTCCACAACTGCTCTGAAGAACCTATTCCTGTGCCTCACCACACTTAGGAGCAAGAACTCCTTCATCAGGTCTCATGTCAGTCCAGCTTTTTTTTCCAGTTTGGAGCCATCAGCCCTTGTCCTTTTGTTACAAGCTGGAAAGTAAGCCTGAAAACAAGGGGGAAAGGGTCTGGGGGTCCTAGTTGATGGGTGGTTGACGATGAGCCAGCAATGTGCTCTTGTGGCCAGGAGGGCCATTCTGAGGTGTAATAAAAGGGCTGTGGCTAGTAGGTCGAGAGAGGTTCTCCTGCCCCTCTACTCTGCCTTGGTGAGGCCTCATTTAGAGTGCTGTGTCCAGTTCTGGGGCCCTCATTTCAAGAGGGACATAGAACTGCTTGAGAGAATCCAGTGCAGAGCCACAAGGGCGATTAAGGGAACGGAATATCTCTCTTATGAGGGGAGACTGAGGGAGCTGGAGCTCTTTAGCTTGGAGAAGAGACTGAGAGGGGACCTCATCAATATTCATAAACATGTAAAGGGTGAGTGTCAGGAGGATGGAGCCAGGCTGTGCTTGGTGATGTCTAATGACAGGACAAGGGGCAATGGGTGGGAGATGAGGCATAGGAAGTTTCATATAAACATTTTTTCCCTGTGATAGTAATAGAACACTGAAACAGGCTGCCCAGGCGGGTTGAGGAGTCTCCCCCTCTAGAGATATTCAAAACTTGCCTGGATGTATTCCTGTGTGATCTGGTACAGGTGATCCCCCTCTGGCAGGGGGGTTGGACTGGATAAGCTTTCAAGGCCCTTTCCATCTCCTGACATTCTGTGATTCTGTGAAACAAAATCAGGGATCAGCCTTGTGCTTTAAACTTATTTTATAGTCTTATCCTTTAGTAAAAGAGACTCCAAGGATGTTTCTCTACTCCTCAGAGACGTTTCAGGAGGGACACACTGCAGACGAAAATTCAGCCTTTTTAGCAAAAAGCCTGGAAGTTGTCAGCCACAGATAGAAAACATAAAATTTGCTTTGACATCAGATAATGAGCTTCTGGCAAAATTGTGTCTTCTCCTTGTGGTTGTCTTTGCAAATCATTCGCTCTCAAAGAAAGAGCAATGTGCATTATACCCAGGTTCTGACCAGATTCCCCAGATTAATCCTGCAATTGGAAGTTGGCTGTCTGTTGTTTCCAGCCAGTAGTTAAGTGACTGAAAATTAAATTATCCTGCTAGAGATGGCACTGGGAGCTTGGTTCTTCCTGGGGACTGAAGTTTGTTCCTGTGTAGAATCATGGAATTGTTCCAGTTGGAAAATCCCTCTAAGATCATCTAGTCCAACCACCAACCCAACACCAACATGCCCACCAAACCATGTTCCAAAGTGCTACGTCCACATGTCCAAGAATGGCAACTCCATCACCTACCTGGGCAGCCTGTTCCAATGCCTGACCAGTCCTGCAGCCAAGATATTTTCCCTAGTCTCCAACCTAAACCTCCTCTGGCACAATTTCAGGCCATTTCCTCTCCTTCTGTCACCTGATACTGGGGAGAAGAGATCTATGCCCACCTGCCTCAAATCTCCTTTCAGGGAGCTATAGAGATCAGAGCAATGAAGCCTTCCTCCAGCCTCCTCTTTTCCAGATTAAACAACCCCTTCAGCTGCTCCACACCAGACCTGTAGTGCACACATTTCACCTGCTTTCTTGCCCTTCTCTGGACATGATTCAGCCCTCAATGTCCTTGTAATGAGGGCCACAAAACTGAACTAAGTACTCAAGTTGTGACCTTACCAGTGCTGAGTCCAGGGGGACAGTCACTTCCCTGGTCCTGCTGGCCATGCTATTACTGATTTAATCCAGGATGCTGGTGGCCTTTTTGGCCTCTTGGGCAGACACTGGCTCATCCTCAAGCACTGCCAACCAGCACACCCCAGGAATAATGACCTAGTGCTCAGTCTGAGAAAAGAGAATGTAAGGTCAGATTCATGATTTTTTTTTTTTTTAATAAATTGAAATCAAAAGGAGCTGGCAGAATATTTTTCTTATGTGGAGCAGCAGCTCTTTGTAATCCACGTCTTGTTAGCCTAGCAGCAGCTGCTGCTTCTTTTCAGTGCAGAGCTCAGATAGTGTCAAGGTGTCCTATCTCTGGCATGTAGCATGACTATAAATGTGGAGTAAAGAAAAAAAAAGCCAAAAACCAAACCACAAAAAATACCCCAAAATTTTTTTCTCTATGCTGCTTGAATTCTTGAATTCCACTCCTCCGTTCTTACTCTTCTTATTCCCAGCTGGGGGCCAGAGGAGAGAGGAGACTGAAATCCCATTAAAAAATATAAATATTGCAGTGCTCTCTTGGGTGGTTTATAGATGCCGGTCCTGAAACACCAGGGTTTCATTTCTTGCAGGATGTGAAAGATCTATTTTATTGAGCAGCTCGGTGTCAGCCTTGCCACTCAGCCCTTCGTGCTGCACACAGTGAGTGCTGCTGTGCCTGGCGGGTGGCCTCAGGGTTCCCTGGCAGCGTTTTTGTCATCCCTTGCAGGAACAGAACAATCATTCCTAGCAGGCTGAGAATCCAAACACTCAATATTGTTCTCAGTTTTGGCTTACAAGCATCAGTGGCCTTTCAGAAGGCTTTTTGTTTTAGAGACGTGGATGGTTGGTGAAGTGACATCCATGCACAAAAACATAGAATTGTAGAATGGCTTAGGTTGGAAGGGATCTCAGAGATCATCTTCTCCAACCCCCTTGCCATAGACAGGGAAGCCTCTTAATTAGACTTCATTATTCGAGACCTCATTCAACCTGGTCTTCAACACATCCAGGGAGAGGGCATCCACAACCTCCCTGGACAGCCTATTCCAGAATCTCACCACCCTCATACTAAAGACCTTCTTTCCAAGAGCCAGTCTAAACCTACTCTTTCTCAGCTGAAATCCATTTCCCCTTGCCTTACTGCTAGACACTTGTGAAAAGTCTCTCTCCAGCTTTTCTGTAGGTTCCTTTCAGGTACTGGAAGGCTGCTATAAGGTCAGCTCTCAGTGCTCTCCAGGCTGAACCCCAAACATCTCAGCCTATCCCCATAGCAGAGGTTCTGCAGCCCATGGGCCTCTTTGTGGAAATCCTCCAGCAGTACTATATTCTTCTTATGATTGAGACACCAGAACTGGACTTAGTACTCAAGTTAGGGTCTCAGCAGAGCAGAGTAAAGGGGAAGAATCCTCTTCCTTGACCTGATGTCCACATCATAGAATTATTTTGGTTGGAAAAGTCATCCTTGCGTTAGGACTAGAGGGAAGAGATTTAAGCTTTCTCTTCTCCAGGCTGGACAAGCCCAACTCTCTCTGCCTGTCTCCATAGCAGAGGTGCTTCAGAAGTCTTTCACCATATTGCAATTTATCAAATTGCTAGAAGAGTAGGGATGGACTTTCCCACTTCTTACTTCATGTTCTGATGAAGCCAGTTCATTTCTGGTCTGTCAGCACACCAAATCTGCAATAAAATTTGCAGCTGGGAAAGGAGATGATACAACTCTGCTCTCATCAGACCCCACCTGGAGTGCCGTGTACGGTTCTGGAGCCCCCAGCACAAGAAGGACATGGAACTGTTGGAGAGAGTCCAGAGAAGGGCCATGAAGATGCTGAAACAGGTTGCCCAGGGAGGTTGTGGCTGCTCCCTCCCTGGAGATGTTCAAGGCCAGGTTGGATGAGGCCTTGAGCAAGCTGTTCTAGTAGGAGGTGTCTCTGCCTATGGCAGGGGGTTGGAACTGAATGATCTTTGAGGTCCCTTCCAGCCTAAACCATTCTATGATTCTATGATTCTAACTCATGGTGGTGTCTAATGGAAAAGTGGAAAGCAAAATGGTCCTGAGGTATGGACAATATATATACCCTAAGTGCACCTTTGCTGAAATAGGAACTTCTGACATTACTTGTCAAACATATCCTCACTTTCAGGAGACAGTCCAAAGTTCAAGCATGCAAATTCTCAGGGAAGCAAAACATTTTCACTAGATAAAAGACACAAAATGATAATGAAAAATGTTCCCTTTCCTCTAATGTATTCTAAATCAAACAGTCTATAGTATGATATGTTTTAGGTTAATTAGTTTAATCCATTTTTAATTAAGCTGAGGTTTCCATGCCAACAAATGGTTTTTAAATTGTGGAAATCTCAATGATGTAGAGCAAGGGTAAAAAAAAAAATAATTAATTGCATAAAACATTATTTTGTTGTAATTCTTTTAACTAATATGTGAAGTGCCACATTTGTAGTCCAGGTTCTGCTAATGGCCACAGCTACAGTTCTGTACTCATGCATCAGATGAATTGTGCACTAACAGCTTCTCCAAAGCTCCATCTTTAAATATGCACATCCTGGAAATGAAATACTCACTACCACCAAGTTGTGACAAGGTGGGCCACTGAGTGGATGAGAAATAGACTGTGGATGTGTCTATCTGGACTTTAGTAAACAATTTAATACCATCTCCTGCATCATCCTTCTGAAAAAACTGGCTGCACACAGCTTCAATGGATGGACACTTCATTGAGTATAAAACTGGCTGATGGCTGAGTCCAAAGAGTGGTGGAAATGAAGTGAGCTCCAGCTGGTGGTGCCTCATGAGTGCTGTTCCCCAGGGCTCAGTGTTTGGTCCAGTTCTGTTTAATATCTTCATCAGTGATCAGCAGGAGGGGATTATGTGTATCTTTTCTCTTTTTCCTTTCCTTTCCTTTTCCCTCTCCTCTGCTTTCATAGAATCATGGAATGGTTTAAGTTGAAAGGGACATCAAAGATCATCCAGTTCCAACCCCCTGCCATAGGCAGGGACACCTCCCACTAGAACAGGTCACCAAGGCCTCAGCCAACCTGGCCTTCAACACCTCTGGAGAGAGAGCAGCCACAACCTCCCTGGGCAACCTGTGCCAGTGTCTCACCACCCTCACTGTGAAGAACTTCCTTCTAACATCCCATTTACACCTCCCCTCTGCCAGTTTAAACCCATTACCCCGCATCCTGTCATCACAAGACCTTGTGAATAGTCCCTCCCCAGCCCTCCTGTAGGCTCCCTTCAGATATTGGAAGGCTACTATAAGGTCTCCTGGCAGCCTTCTCCAGGTTGAAGAGCCCCAACTCTCTCAGCCTGTCCTCATAGCAGAGGTGTTCCAGCCTTCTCAGCATCTTTGTGGCCCTCCTCTGGACTCTCTCCAGCAGTTTCATGTCCTTCTTGTGTTGGGGGCTCCAGAACTGCACACAGTACTCCAGGTGGGGTCTGACAAGAGCAGAGCAAAGGGGCAGAATCCCCTCCCTTGCCCTGCTGCCCACACTGCTCTTGATGCAGCCCAGCACACAGTTGCTGTCTGGGCCGCATGTGCACACTGTTGGCTCTTGTTGAGTTTTTCATCAACCCAGACCCCCAGATCCTTTCCCTCAGGGCTACTCTCAGCCATTCTCTACCCAGCCTGGATTCATGCTCAGGATTGTGCTGATCTAGGTGCAGGACCTTACACTTGGCCTTGTTGAGTTTCATGAGGTTGGCCTGGGTCCACCTCTCCAGCCTGTGCAGGTCCCTCTGGATGAATTCCTGCTCTCCAGCAAGTCAACTGTGCCACACAGCTTGGTGTCATCTGCAAACTTGCTGAGGTTGCACTCGATTCCTCTGTCCATGTCACTGACAAAAATGTTAAACAGCACTGGCCCCACCACTGACCCCTGAGGGACGCCACTTGTCACTGTTCTCCAGGTGGGCATTGTGCCCTTGATTACTATTCTCTTCCTGCCAGCATCCAGCCAATTTTTTATTCTTCAGTGATCCACCCATCAAGTCCATGTTTTTCCACTTTGGTGACCAAAATGTCATGTGGAACAGAGTCAAACGCCTTACTCAGGTCTAGATCAGGTCTTAATCAGGTCCAGGTCAGATTGTGGTTGCACAGGGAGGTTTTGGATGCCCGCTCCTTGGAGATGTTTGGGGTCAGGTTGGATGAGGTTGAGCAAGCTGTTGTAGTGGAAGATGTCCCTGTCCATGGCGGAAGTGGGTGGAACTAAATGATCTAACCCAAACCATTCTTAGCATCTATGAATGCATGGATTTGTTCAAATACATTTGTAGATGTGGATGTTTGTGTACCCAGACTTGTTAGTTAGATAATGGTTGGACTCCATCATCTTAAAGGTCCTGTCCAACCACAATGATTTTGTGATTCTGTAAACTGCTTATAATTTCAGGCCATGTTACAAACACAGAGAGTTGCTATTTACTTTTTCTTCAGATCCTAAAGTTTTGTGTAAATCTAACAGTGCTTATGTTTGGAAATTTCCAGCATTTCAGGAGGTATTAGCAATTAAAAAATAATGAGTTTCACTAGCTGACATTAACGTTTTCAATTTCTAGTACAAAAATAAGTTTCCATTCATTCCGGTTGCCACGACGACAATATGGATTAGTTGTCATCCTACAGAAGATTCTTGGACCCTTTCATCATTCTGCAGTTGGAGTTTTCATGATGGAAAGGGTCAGGATTTTGAATTCCTTCATTGTTTAATTTGGTTTTGAAGTGACTATACTTCTATCCTTTTGGGAACTGGGGTTTGATGGGGAAAAAAAAATCTAGTGTAAAATGAAGAGAATTGGTGACACACAAACCATAAGCAGCAATAATTCTGCTTTTTAGCAGCTGAGTTCCAGCGAGCTGCAGAAATTATCACTGTGTCCTTTAAATCAGTGGCAAAAGAAGCACATCCAGTGTCAGACTCACTTTAATCAGTTTTGTTAGAGAAGTCAGACTTTAAACATGATAGAGATTGTCTCCTTAACTGAAGGAGCCAGAAGCAGAACACGACATAGGCATCAAGAGAAGTGCTTGTTAAAATCTGAAAAAAAAAAAAACAACCAACCCTCTAATGGCCACAACTGGCATGAGACTCAGTAACTTAAAGATTTAATGTGATATATAATTTAAAATATTTCAATAAATTAGTTCAGAAAAGAGAAAATCTGGGGATATTGTCTCAATTTGGTATCCCAAGCCAACCTGGACAGTGGGAGAGGTCATACTGAGATTCAAAAATTCTCTGGAGTGAATTAAAATGAATCCACACCAAGTGGCTGACAAGTTGGATTATTAGAGCCAATGAAAACTTTCAGCAATGGACCAGAGCCAAGGGGAAATGGGAAGAAAATGGAGAGGGGAAAACAAAGAGAGAAAAAGAGAGATTTGGCAAGTTATAGAAAAAGAAAAATATTGCCACTACTTGGATCCAGAGATGATTTCACAGGAATGGTCCAAGTTCCTGGTGGTGGGTGTATATTCCAACAGGGTCTTCTGTGGAAGATGCAATACATAGATCCCAGAAGTTGTAGTCCTTTTATATCCTCTTGGGGGAGTAGGGGAGATGAGGTCTCTCCAAATCACAGAGAGGTGTGAGCCAGGCACCTGCAGTGCAGTGCCAGTCACATTATTGCACTTTGTCTTTCCATGGCACTGCTGCTGTGATTTTAAAATAAGGGAATTCCCTTCTCATAGAAATTATCTCTTTTTGTTGTTGAAAACATCTGCCAGGCCAGCAGCTAATAAAGGACATCAAAACCACCACCCTGTCTATCCAGACCAGGTAATGTCACACCTAGTTTGAGACAATGGAGTCATTAAGAGCTATCAGCCCTGCCCTGCCAAATGTATTGGTTTGAGACAATAGAGAGCTGAGCTGTCACAGGCATCGGGTAACTGCCGAACCACCACAGTGACCCTGCCTTGACTGGGGCATTGGACTTGATCTCCACAGGTCACTTCCAAACCCTAACGTTCTATGATGAATTTCTAAGCAGATCACTATTGTGTCAGTCAGAAGCAATGTGGCTTTCAAGGATTCACCAAGAGTAGGGTGGTTTCATGAAGGGCACTATCAGAAAAGTGAAATGACTCCAGCTTTGGAAGAGAAAGCTTGTGTCAAGCTCAGCTACCGATTCTTAAATCGATTAATTTATCCACCAAGGCACAATTCAATCAAACACAATCAAATCTCACTCCAAGAAGGATATTGAAGGGCTGGAGTATATCCAGAGAAGGACAACAAAGCTGGTGAAGGGTCTGGAAAACAGGTCTGGTGATGAGCAGATGAGGCAACTGGGGTTGTTTAGTCTGAAGAAGAGAAGGATGAGGGGAAACTTCATTGCTCTCTACAACTCCTCATTTTAAGAGGGACAGAGATCTGCTGGAGAGAGTCCAGCAGAGAGCTATGAGGATGATTAGGGGACTGGAGCACTGCCTGATGAGGAGAAGCTGAGGGACCTGGGACTTTTAGTCTTGAGAAGACTGAGAGGGGATTTAATAAATGTTTATAAATATATGAGGGTTGGGGGTCAGGAGGAGGGGGAACAGGCTCTGCTCACTTGCTCCCTGGGATAGGACAAGGAACAATGGATGGAAGCTGCAGCACAGGAGGTTTCAGCTCAACACAAGGGGGAACTTGACTGTGAGGGTCACAGAGCACTGGAACAGGCTCCTCTGAGAGGCTGTGGAATCTTTTTCTCTGGAGATTTTCAAGGCCTGTCTGGATGCGTTCCTCTGCGACCTGAGTTGGATTGTATGGTCCTGCTCTGGCAAGGTGGTTGGACCCAATGACCTCTTTGGGTCCCTTCCAACCCCTGACATCCTGTGATCCTGTGAACTCCCTGAAAGAAGGTTGCAGTGAGGTGAAGGCTGGTCTCTTCTAGTATCAGCTGGCAGAACAAAGAGAAATAGCCTGAAATTGAATCAGGGTAGCTTTAGATGGGATATCAGAAGAAAATTTTTGGCAGAATGGATTCTCAGAATCTGGAACAGCTTGCCCAGGGAGGTGGTTGAATCCTGATCCTTGCAGGTTTCTCAGCGGGGCAGAGAAGCGGTGCTGAATGACATGGTTTAGCTCCACCCAGCCTTGGGAGAGTTGAACTTGTTCTTAAAGGTCTTTTCCAACAAAAATGACTCTGTGATAAACTCCTCCAAACAGAAGTACAAAGACTTGTGGCAGTTCAGTCAACAGGGTTTGTTTAAATTAGATCATAGCCATTGATATCATTTTTAGGCACCAGATACAGCTAATTACTGCAGCTCCAATTTCCTTTATTTGTTGAAGGACATAAGACAGGGCTGGCTGCTGTCTACTTTCAAAGAAGTGTTTGCTGGTCACAGAGGATTCAATGTCTCCTCTTTAAAGACATGCAAATGCCTGTTTTTCCTGAAAACAGGATACCTTTTGGATTCCTTGGCTGTATTTTCATGACTGCTGCTTATCATTTCTTCCCCCTTTTAATCTGAACATTCATTGACAAATAAAACAACTGATCAGGAGCAAACAATATTTGGAATTAACATGGAAAAATAACTTTAGGCTGTTAATGCAGGAAAAAAGTCTCCATTTTTTAATGCTATCTAACTTTATTTTTTTCCGAAGCTGAAATTGAAGAGCTTAGACCAAGCACCTTAAATACCCAGAACTGGGTCAACAGAAATAGAAGGAATGATGGAAAAAAAAAAAAAACAAAAAAACCAACATCTGACTTAGCCACATAGGATGTTGCATTCGGAAAAATATCTGCCAAAATCCTACACCTCTTAAAAGATTTTGCATTTATATCCTCCCATGTATGGGGCAAGGCTATAACTGCTGCAAGGTGGATGAGCTCCCTGAATTCCTGGACTGTTAAATTGTGCAGTCTTCATTGTGAATTATTTCTTCTTTTTCACCCTGGTGGAGTAAGTTGCATTCAGCTGACAGTCAGGGAAGAGGTGCTGGCAAGAAAGTCTTACATTCTTTTTAAATGTTACACTTCATTCTAAAATAAGGTAAATACTAATTTTAGATAATTAAAGCCTAACATTCTTTTTAAATCTCAGGAAGACAATTGCCATTTATTTTTTTCTTATTAATGGTTAGTTCTGATTTGCACAAAGGTGTTTTCCTCCTGACAAACCTCACATACTCACAGTGTCGAAAGGCAAAATCATAGAATGGTTTAGGTTGGAAGTGACCTCAAAGATCATCCAGTTCCAACCCCCTGTGCCATAAGCAGGGACACCTCCCACTAGAACAGGTTGCTCAACGCTTCATCCAGCCTACCTTTGAACACCTCCAGGCAGGGAGCAGCTACAGCCTCCATAGGCAACCTGTGCCAGTGTCTCACCACCCTCACTGGAAAGAACTTCCTCCTAACATCCCATTTAAATCTCCCCTCAGCCAGTTTAAACCCATTACTCCTCATCCTGTCATTACAAGACCTTGTGAATAGTGCCTCCCCAGCCCTCCTGTAGGCTCCCTTCAGAAACTGGAAGGCTACTATAAGGTCTCCTCAAAGCCTTCTCTTCTCCAGGCTGAAAAGCCCCAACTCTGGTAGCCTGTCCTCAAAGCAGAGGTGTTCTGGACCTTTGATCATCTTCGTGGCCCCCCTTTGGACTCTCTCCAGCAGTTCCACATCCTTCTTGTGCTGGGGGCTCCAGAACTGCAAACAGTACTCCATATTAACTGGCAGAGTTATAGTAATCCGAGATAAATATAATAATAATATTGGAAATTGGAGTGGGTCATTGCCTCCATGGTGAACCCAGTTGTTACTGGTTTCAAGTCCAAGTGCAATGTAATTTGAGGTGGTAGATTGAAAAATGTTCAAGACCACTTCAGTCTTCATCATGCACTAGTTAAAAGTGTGAATTCAATACACAGAACAACAATATCCAAAGGAGAGATGGCTGAACATGAACCACTGTGTGCCCAGATGTCCAGCATCCTGGCTTAGATCAGCAACAGCATGACCAAAAGGACCAGGGAAATGATCCTGCCCTTGTACTGGGTACTGGTGAAGCCACACTTGGAGCATTTTGTTCAGTCCTGGGCCACTCACTCTAGGAAGGACTGGAGCACGTCTACAGAGGCCAACAAAACTGCTGAAGGGTCTGGAGAGTAGGTCTGGTGAGGAGCAGCTGAGGGAAATGATGTTGTATAGTCTGGAGAAGAGGAGGCTGAGGGGAAATCATAGAATGGTTTAGGTTGGAAGGGACCTCAAAGATCATCCAGTTCCAACCCTTTGCCATAGGCAGGGACACCTCCCACTGGAACACGTTGCTCAGGGATTCATCCAGCCTGGCCTTGAACACCTCCAGGGAAGGAGCAGACACAACCTGCCCGGGCAAACTGTGCCAGCATCTCACCACCCTCACTAGAAAGAACTTCTTCCTAACATCCCATTTACATCTCCCCTCTGCCAGTTCAAAACCATTACCCCTTGTCCTGTCATTACAAGACCTTGTGAATAGTCTCTCCCCAGCCCTCCTGTAGGCCCCTCTCATAGGCTGTCCACATAGCAGAGCTGCTTCAGCCCTCTGGGCATCTTCGTGCCCTCCTCTGGACTCACTCTAACAGTTCTATGTCCTTCTTGTGTTGGGGCTCCAGAGCTGCACACAGTACTCCAGGTGAGGTCTGACAAGAGCAGAGTAAAGGGGCAGAATCCCCTCCCTTGCCCTGCTGGCCACACTGCTCTTGATGCGGCCCAGCACACAGCTGCTGTCTGGGCTGTGCTCACACTGCAGAGTCATGTTGAGCTTTTCATCACCCCAGACCCCCAGGTCCTTTTCCTCAGGGCTACTCTCAGCCATTCTCCACCCAGCCTGGATTCATGCTTGGGATTGCCAGGTGCAGAATCTTACACTTGGCCTTGTTGAATGTCATGAGGTTGACCTGGTCCCACCTCTGCAGCCTGTCCAGGTCCCTCTGGATGGATCCCTGCCCTCCAGCAAGTCAACTGTGTCACACAGCTTGGTGTCATCTGCAAACTTGCTGAGGGAGCACTCGATTCTTCTGTCCATGTCACTGACAAAGATGTTAAACAGCACTGGTCCCAGCAGTGACCCCTGAGGGACGCCACTCATCACTGGTCTCCAGGTGGACATTGTGCCCTTGATCACCACTCTCTGTGTGCAACCATTCAGCCAATTCCTTATCCAGTGAGTGACCCACCCATCAAGTCCATGAGGAAACCTCATTGCTCCCTACAACTCCCAGAAAGGAGGTTGGACTGAGGACCCTGGAGATGTTCAAGAAATGTGTACGTTGCACTCATGGACATGGTTTAATGGCCATGGTGGTGTCGCACTGATGGCTGGAACCAATGATCTTAGAAAGCTTTTTCAACAAAAACAATTCTACATTTCCTTTCTTCTCTCACACTTCACTGCAGAAAGGGAATTATGGTTGGAATACAGATTAACATGCTTGAATGGACATGTTTTAATCTCCATGGTGGTCTTAGGCTGACAGTGGGATATGACCTTAGAGCCCTTTTCCAAGGGAAACAATACTATGATTTTATGATTCTCTGTGATACACCATTTGAAAGTGTGAATCCAAGACACAGAACAAACATATACATTTTTCATAGTCAAAATTCTAGCTATGAGTGGAAAAAGAGATTGCTGGGGAAGCAGGTGATGTGCTGCATGATGTATGAGTGTCTTCAACAACAAAAGATTCCTTACCAGGCTTGCCAGGCTTTGAATCAAGCCTGGTGTTTTGCAAGTAGAGCAGGAGTGGGTAATATATTTTTTTAGCTTTCCTTTTTTTTTTCCTCTTCTCTCTTTTGTGCAGGCATTTAGAGGTGATGAAAGAAAGAAACATCATCTCACTGGCTTGAGTAAGACATTGTGCTAGTAGTTAAGAAAAGTTTTTCATTTCATTTCTGTAGAATTTTTTTTTCCCTCATCCACAGCAAACTCAGGCATTTTAGTTTTCCTGCGTTCAAAGTGGGCAGCTTCAAAACAGTCAGTGCGATATTTCTTTGGCTGAGGATTGCAATAACAATGATCAAAAGGATGGGAAATGATAGCAGATAAAACATGGGGAGAAAACTAAAACCTTATGGAAGATATGTCCTGTGCATAGCAATAGGATAGGGGGAATGGTCTTGAGCTGGAATTGGGGAGATTTGGACTGAAGGTTAGGGAGAAAGTCTCTAGAATGAGGGTGGTGAGACATTGGAACAGATTGTCCAGGGAAGCTGTGGATCCCCCCTTCCTGGAGATGTTCAAGGCCAGGTTGGATGTGTCCTTGACCAGCCTGGGCTAGTGGAAGATGCCCCTGCCCATGGCAAGGGTGTAGAACTTAGATGATCTCTATAGATCACTTCCAACCCAAACTATTCTATGATTCATATCCATGTGAAGAAAGGGTTGATAGGCCATTTTGTCTCAAGTGTGGCAGGAAACTGAGGAAGAGATGTGGCAGATGATTTCCTCACTAGAAGACATTGAGTTGCTGGAGCAGGTCCAAAGAAGGGCAACAAAGCTGATGAAGGCTCTGGGGAACAGGTCTGGTGAGGAGCAGCTGAGGGAACTGGGGCTGTTTATTCTGGAGGAGGTTGAGGTGAGACCTCATTGTTCTCCACAACTCTCTGAAAGGAGATTGGAGTGAGATGAAGGTCAGTCTCCTCTTTCTAGTATCAGGTGATAGAAGGAGAGGAAATAGCCTGAAATTGTGCCAGGCAAAGTTTAAGTCGGATCTTAGGGAAAATTTGTTTCCTGCAAGAGTGTTCAGACACTGGAATGGTCTGTCCAGGGAGGTGATGGAGTCACCGTCCCCTGAGGCATTCAGGGTCATGGCGTTTTGAGACGTTTTAGTCCACACAGTGGTGTTGGGCTGATGATTGGACTCAATCATGAAGGTATTTTCCATCAGAAACAATTCTATGATTCTCGCTCTTTCAGCCTCAACACCCAAAAATCACAATAAAAAGCTTCTAATTTCTTGGGAAAGCGCACAAATTGAAGCACAACAAAATACCTAACAAGAATACTTGATGTTGCAGGTCTTTTCCAATTGGAACAATTACATGATTTTGTGCTTCCTTTCTCTCCTCAAGAAAGACAATTATGGTTGGAATACAGACACCAGTACTTTGCTTCTGAAAGCAGACAGCTAAGGCTACATCACACCAAGATGAGGGCCACTTCACTTGATCCAGCTATTGACTGTATAAATTGGAGAAACAGGTGGAGAGGAAAAGAGTTTTTCATCAGGCAGTCCTCAGTTTTGTGAGAAAACCTGGGGTTTTAATCTCAACAAAATGGTGAGCAATCTGCAAGGGCTTCATGTAGTGCTTGGTCTTTAGGTGTTTTCAGTCCTGCGGTCATAAGAAGACAAACAAACAAACAAACATTGCTGTTTGTGTCTGAGCTGTCAGTGTCCCTCCATCGATTCCTTCTTGCAGATCCTTGAAGGCCCAGCTCGGAGCAGAACACTACAGGGGAGTGAAGGAGAGATTTGGTACCAAAACAAGAAAAATCAATGCTGACAGACAACCTTGACATCCTCAGAAGAGTATGGGAGCAATACAGTTTTCCCATACCTTCACATTTCTATTCTGAAGGGTGAACAAAGCCACCCCAGGAAGCTCCTGTCTACTTTTAACCCGTACCTGGGGCTAAACCACAGCAGTTGCTCTGTCATCTGGCAACTCCTTACCAGCAGAGAAGGGGTCAGGAAAAAGAGAGCAGAGCACAGGTTGGGACAAAACAGAGTGAATGAAGACATCATATTGCCACCCATGTCCAGCCCAGGGAGATAAAGTTCTACTCAGCCCAGCATGGGTGCAGCAGCCACAGCATGCAAGGGCAGGTCTCAAGAACAGGAGAGGGCAGAAGAGCAGGGTGAGGAGGAGCTCAAGCAGCAGGTTCTAGCAGAAGGTTCCTCTTTCTTCTAACTTCCCTTTTTACACTGTGCTGGGCTGGGACACAGCTGGAGCCAACCGATGTCAGCTGTGCTAGGTGATTCAGAGCTGCTGCTGGCCTGGAAGTCTGGGCCAGCACAACCTGGAGAGCTAATTATTCTTGCCTGAGCCAGAGATACTCTGTCCAGCAGAGAAAGACCTTGTGCACTGGTGCATGATGTTGTTCATCCTCATGTGCAGAACTCTCCACTTATTCTTGTTGATTCTACACATTATCTAACCCAGAACTCCAGCATATCCGATGGATGAAATCATCTTATCTGAACTTAGACTCTCTTCAAAGGATGTTCGGAGTCATAGAATCACAGAATAGTTTTAATTGGAAATGACCTTGAAGGTGATTGAGTTCAGCCATTCTTTAAGTCTACCAAGCAAAACAATTCCTTAATTCTATTCAGGCATTGGAATAGGTTGCCCAGGGAGGTGGCTGAGTCACCCTCCTTGGAGATGTCAAGAAATGCATGGGCATGGTGTTTTGTGACATAGTTTAATGGTCATGGTGGTGTTAGGCTAATGGTTGGATTGGATTATTTTAGAGGGCTTTTCCAACTGAAACTGTTCAATGATTCTGTGATTAAAATCTCTTTTAAGGATTTCCAGAGATGGCCACCATGGCTATTAAACTGTTTTCCAGCATTCCATGTCAACACATTTCTTGAACACCTCCAGGGATGCCTGACCACTCCTGTAGGATAGAAACTATTTCTAATATCCAACTAAATCTCCCCTGGTGTAACTTCAGGATGTTTTCTCTCCTCCCGTCACTTGTTCCTAGGAAGAAGAGACCAGCTCCCACCCAGGTCCAATCTCCTTTCAGCAAGTTGTAGAGAGGCAGAAGGTCCCCTGAGCCTCCTTTTCTCCAGACTGAACAACCTCAGTTCCCTCACCTGCTCTTCACCAGACCCGTTCTCCAGATCATTCTGTTACTGCAGGTCTCAATGTGACCTGTTTGAAATCAAACTGTGGAGCAGACGAAAAGCTGACAACTTCCTGGTACTGAGTCAAATGACATTCAAATATTTGCTGTTTGTAAGCAAAACATGAATGCAAATTAAATTAGGTTGTTCCTAGGATAAAGGCAAAAAAAAAAGAAAAAGTTCTAATTGCTGTAATTAAATTAAATGTTCTAATTAAATGTTTTATAATGAACAGAAAATATTTCCAGTAAGGAGAAGGTAAAGTAAAGCATTGTCCTCTCAGTTCACATTATTTGCATGGGCACGTGGCACATCTGTGTTCCATTAACTTTGTTTACCAGGAAGAGCAAAAATTGCTTGTTTCTTTTTTTCCTTTCCTTTCTGTCCAATATGCAGGTCCTAGAGGTCAGAGGGCAGTGAGGACTGCTTAGTACCTTGTCAGCACATTCACATCCAAGGCCTTGAGCAATCTGGTCTATGGGTAGGTGTCCCTGCCCATGGTGATGGTAGTGTGTGGAGGGGTTGGAAGGAAAGGAAAGGATCTTAAAGATCCTTTCCAATCCACAACGCTCCAATCCCTAAACGCTCCAGGATTCTATGATCATTTCTTTTCTAGTTGTCACTAGATTTGACTTAGAGCTAATTTATACAGGAAAGACAGTATCCATGTCCTGGACTGGTCAAAGCAGATATCATTTGCATCTCAAGTGTGGAAGGAGCAAATAGATAATCCTGGAAGTAGAATCAAGTGAAATAACATAAAAAGAAGTTCCCAATCTGGCTATTCCTGAGACTGATTCTCCCTTGGGAGATAGAAAACCTCTTCGTTAAGATCTTTCTTGAAACACCTCCTGCTGGAGGTGGGTCCAGAAGAGGCCATAAAGATGACCAGAGGGTTGGAGCACCTCTGCTACGAGGACAGGGTGGGACATCTGGATCTGTGGAGAAGTGAAATCTTCATGGGGACCTTCTAGCTGCATTTCAGTATTTGAAGGTGACCTACAGAAAGTCTATAGAGAGACTGTTTAGAACTGCTTGAGGTACCAGAAAAAGTGGAAATGGTTAGAAGGGTAGATTTAGGTTGGACATTACAAGGAAGTTCTTCACAACGAAAGAAATACTGTAATAAATTGCCCAGAAATGTGGTCGAGGTCCCAGCTCTGGCGACATTGAAGTCCAGGCTGATGTGGCCTTGTGCAGCCTGACCTAGTTGGAAATATTCTCTCTGACTGCAGTGGTGTTGGACAAGAAAACCTTTGAGGCTCCCTTCCAACTCAATGAATTCAGTGAATCTGTCAATCTGGGTATTTAAACATACAGAGAACTATAGAGAGATTTCAAATCTGTAGTTCCAAGTCTAATATGTCTATTAGCAATAAGAAACCAAAAGAAGGAAGTTAATTTCCAACTCTGTAGGAGGAGCAGCTTTTCTGTCCTTTTCTGCTGCTGCACAGATTGCAAAATCACAGAATGCCAAGTTGTAAGGAACCCCAAAGATCATCTGGTCCAACCTTTGACAACCTGAGGTCACAGTGGTTACTCAGGACCTGAAACTGTGAAGCCAGCCCTCAGATATATCAAATATCTGTGCATATTCAATAGTCTTTTATTTTCTATTAAAGTGCTTAAGACTTAACTTTTCTGGCTGGTATCTCAAAAGTTCTTTGCTAAAAATAAGAGGGAAAATAGTTTGAAAACTCTCCTGCCTAAGCTTTGGAAGAAAAGATGATCTGCCTTTCATCCAGCCTTCAGTAGCATGTTTCTCAAAGGTATTATTGTCAAGATTATAAATGCAATTCTTGATTTCAAACCAATTTGCCAGCAGGAAGCCTCCTCAGGAACGACATGCAGCAACTCCTGCTGGGCCAATCGGCCCAGTAAGGTAATAAGCCAGTAAAAAAAAAAAAAAAAAAAAAAAAAGAAGACATCAACTCAACCCATTCACTCTTCCATGCATCTGCTATTTTGAGGATCTATGACAATCAGTTTCCAGCTAGGAGGCTACACTACTTTGGAAAGTTCAAAACTGCTCAAAGGAAGAAGCAGTTTTTGCTTTTGCTTTTGCTCTTTCCACAATTTTGACTTGAAGTTAGAAACAAAATATTAAGCTATAAGATGAGACTGAATGAGTGTCACCAGAGGATCAGGCCCTGCCAGCATGGGTTCATGGAGAGCAAGACCTGCTTGACGAACTGATCTCCTTTTACAACGAGGTGACCCACTAAGTGGCTGAGGGAAAGGCTGTGGGTTTGCCTACCTGGACTTTAGTCAAGCTTTTGACATCATGTCCCATAGCATCCTTACAGAGAAAGTGGCTGGGTGGGTGGACAGATGGCCAAGCTCAAGGAGTGGTGGGGAATGAAGTTGACTCCTGTTGGTGGCCAGTCACCAGTGGTGTTCCCCAAGGTTCAACTCTCTTTGATGTATTTATCAATCATAGAATCATAGAATGGTTTAGGTTGGAAGAGACCTTAAAGATCATTGAGTTCAACCCCCCCCGCCATAGGCAGGGACACCTTGCACTAGATCAGGACACTCAAGACCTCATCCAGTCTGTCCTTCAACACCTCCATGGAGAGAGCAGACACAACTTCCCTGGGCAACCTGTTCCAGTGGTTCACCACCCTCACTGGAAAGAACTTCCTCCTAACATCCCATTTAAATCTCCCCTCTGACAGTTTAAACCCATTACTCCTCATCCTGTCATTACAAGACCTTGTGAATAGTCCCTCCCCAGCCTTCCTGTAGGCCCCCTTCAGATATCAGAAGGCTGCTATAAGGTCTCCTCGAAGCCTTCTCTACTCCAGGCTGAAAAGCCCCAACTCTTTCAGCCTGTCCTCATGGCAGAGGTGCTCCAGCCCTCTGATCATCTTTGTGGCCCTTCTCTGGACTCTCTCCAGCAGTTCCATGTCCTTCTTGTTTTGGGGGCTCCAGAACTGCACACAGTACTCCAAGTGGGGTCTGACAAGAGCAGAGTAAAGGGGGAGAATCACCTCCCTTGCCCTGCTGGCAATGCTACTCTTAATGCAGCCCAGCACACAGTTGCTGTCTGGGCTGTGTGTGCACACTGTTGGTTCATGTTGAGCTTCTCATCCACCCAGACCCCCAGGTCCTTTTCCTCAGGGCTGCTCTCCAGCCACTCACCACCCAACCTGGATTTGTGCTTGGGATTGGGATCATCTGGATGAGGGAGTTGAAAGCACCCTCAGTAAGTTTGCAAATGACACCAAGCTGGGAGAGAGCACAGCTTGGTTGCACAGCCAAAGATTAACCTTGAACCTATTAATACCACCTAGAAAACACAAAGACGACCAGAGGAAAAGAAAAAGATTAATAATTAAAAAAAGACAAAGGAAAAGATAACAAAAAGGAAGAGGAAGAGAAAAGGATGCGGAAGGATGGGGAGGAGAAAGAGAAGGAAAGAAAATGAGAAAGAGAAGGAGAAAGAAAGAAAGAGAAAAAGACAAAGAAAAAAGAAAGAGAAAAAAGAGAGAAAGATAAAGAAGGAGAAAGAAAAAGAAAATGAGAATGAAAAAGAGATAGAAAGGAAAGAAAAAGAAAAAGATAAAAAAGGAAATTTCAAAAAAGAAAAAGAAAAAGAAAAAGAAAAAGAAAAAGAAAAAGAAAAAGAAAAAGAAAAAGAAAAAGAAAAAGAAAAAGAAAAAGAAAAAAGAGAAAGAAAAAGAAAAAGAGAAAGAAAAAGAAAAAGACAAAGGAAAATGAAAAGAGAGAGAGAAAGAAAAATAAAAAGAGAAAGAAAAAGGAAAAGAAAAAGAAAATGAAAATAAAAATAATAAAAAAAAACCCCAAGATAGACAAGCAAAAGAAGAAGGAAAAGTTAAACCAAAATCAAAAGAGAAAGTATATGAGAAAGGAAAAAATTAAAAAAAAAAAAAGAAAAAATATGATGTTGAGGGTTCCTTCCAACCCAAACCATTCTATGATCTATGAAGTTGACATTTTTCCTATTTTTAATGGATTTTTTAATATTGCAGGGATTTTTAGTTTGGTTATCTAATAACTGTTATCCTTGATCTGAGATTTATGCAGGAATAAAATTCTATGTCCCCTATAAAAAGATTAGTGAAGCATTTCAGAGATACTGTGGTTATTAAAAACAATTTCTAACAAAAGGAATTGAGCTTTCAGGAGATTCCTCCTGCAAGGTAATATGAGAATTGTTCACAAATCCTCTGTAATGAATTCGCTGCTGCATTTGTTAATGTAAGGAATTTTTCGCTGAATTTGTTAATGTGAATGAGCCTCACACCTTCAGGGCACTTCACAAGTTTCCACATAGCATGTGAGCAGCATCTGCCAGGCGAGCACACATACACACAGCTCTATGTGCAAGCAGAAGTGCCATATGGCAGGATGGATACCAGAGAATCATGGAACAGTTTGGATTGGGAAAGACCTCTAAGATCATTAAGTCCAACTATCAACACAACACCACTATGGCCATTAAACGGCGTCTCAAAGTGCCACGTCCACATGTTTCTGTAATGCCTTCAGGTGTGGTGACTCCATCAACTCACTGAGCAGCCTGTTCCAATGCCTGACCACTCTTGAAGGAAAGAATTTTTTTACTTATGTCCAACCTAAACCTTTCCTGGCACAATTTCAGGCCATTTCCTCTCATTCTATCATGTGATACTAGGGAGAAGAAACCAACAACCACTTCACTCCAACCTCCTTTCATGTCCTGAATTCATAGAATCATAGAACCATAGAATGGTTTGGATTGGAAGGGACCTTCAAGATCACAGGATCACAAGATGTTAGGTGTTGGAAGGCACCCAAGGAGATTATCAAGTCCAAACCCCTGCAAACGCAGGACCAGACAATCTAGCACAGATCATCTAGTTCCAACCACCCTGTCATGGGCAGAGACACCTTCCACAAGACCAGGCTGCTCAAGGCTTTGTCCATCCTGGCCTTGACTGTCTCCAGTGCTTGGCCATCCACAACCTCCCCAGACAAGCTGCTCCAGTGCCTTACCACCTTCGCTGAAGAATTTCTTCCTTATCTTCAGTCTAAATCGCCCTCTTCCAGCTTTAAAGCCATTGCTTCTTGTCCTAGCACTACAAGCCCTTTTCAAAAGTCCCTCCTCAGTTATCTTGTAGCCCACTTCAGGTACTGGAAGGCTGCTAGACAGTCTCCCTGGAGCCTACTCTTCTCCAGGATGAACAACTCTAACTCTCTTATCTTGCTTGCATGGGAAAGTTCTCCAGACCTCTGATCATCTTCATGGACTCCACTGGAGTTCACAGAATCACAGAATGCTCTGGGTTGGAAAGGACAAGCAAGATATCTTGGTCCATCCTCCCTGCCATTGGCAGACACACCTTCTAGTAGGCCATGTCACTTAAGTCCTTATCTACTTGGCTTGTGCCCAGAAAATCTCAAAAGCAGAATATTTCCAGACCTCCACAGGATATCTTATTCAAAGGGTTAATGTTTGGGGTTTTTTTTCCTACACAAGGACTTCCATTGGCAAGGACTTCTCAATTTCCAGAAAGCTGGGTGCTTCAGATTTGATTTAGTCACGACTAAACACAGCCTGTCAATAATTTGTGGTCAAAGGATAATTTTCTTGAAACATAAGCACCTCTTTAGTGTAATTTTCATGAAACTACCCTTCAGGATGTGTGCAGCCTTCAGGTCAGTAAAATGCAGGTTTCAAAATACCTTATTCTCCAAGAGGGGGAAAAAAAGTCAGTTTAAATTCCTGTTGGAAAGCACACTCCAACCTGCAGCTTCCTTAGCTACATCATTAATTTAAGAAGGCACTTTGAGCCTGGTTGAAATTTCAGGTGTTTAGCAAAGTGTTTATTCTGATGGATTCTTGAACAGAAAATATTAAGGCTGAAATCAAATTGTCTAATTATTATTGTATGGAAGTGTTGAACCATACAATCAGAAAATTGCAGAATGCCAGGTTGGAAGTGAACTCAAGGGTCATCCAGCCCAGTCTTTCTAGGTGATACCATAGTTGAAACAAGACAGCCTGACACTCTGTCAAGCTGGGCCATTAAATTCATTAGTGTAGGGGAACCCACTGCCTTTCTTGAGAGATGATTCAAATGTCTCACTGTTCTCATGGGGAAACATTTTCTTCTGGACTCTAGCGGGAATCATCCTAGGGTGCTGAGAGAGCTAGCAGATGAGCTGCCCAAGCCTCTCTCTGTCATTTATCGACATTCCTGGCTCACTGGAGAGGACCCTGAAGAGTGGAAGCTGCCAATGTGGTGCCCATCCACAAGAAGGGTCATAAGGGGGACCCAGGAAATTACAGACTTGTCAGCCTGACCTCAGTGCCATGCAAGATAATGGAACAGATCATCCCGAGTGCAATCGCAGGGCACCCACAGGATATGCAAGAGATCAGGCCCAGCCAGCATGGATTTAGGAGGGGCAGGACCTGCTTGACCAACTTGATCTCTTTTTATGACCAGGTTACCTGCCTAGTGGACATGGGGAAGGCTGTGGATGTAGTCTACCTGGACTTCAGTAAGACCTTTGCCACTATCTGCCACATCAAACTCCTGGCCAAGCTGGCAGCTCACAGCTTGGACAGATCCACTTTGAAATGTGTCAAGAACTGGCTGGAGGTCTGGGCCCAGAGTGTGGTGGTGAATGGTGCCACAGCCAGTTGGTGACCAGTAACAAGTGGTGTGCCCCAGGGATCAGTTCTGGGCCCAGTCGTGTTTAATATCTTCATTGATGATCTGGATGAGGGGATTGAGTCCACCATCAGTAAGTTTGCAGACAGCACCAAGTCAGGAGCATGTGTGGAGCTATTAGAGGGCAGGACAGCTCTGCAGAGGGATCTGGACAGGTTGGACAGATGGGCACAGTCCAATGCCATGAGTTTTAACAAGGCCAAGTGCCAGGTTCTGAAATCTGGCCACAACAGTCCCATGGAGCACTACAGGCTGGGAACACTGCCTGCAGAACAGCCAGGCAGACCTGGGGGTGCCGGTAAACAGGCGACTGAAGATGAGCCAGCAGTGTACCTAGGTGGCCAAGAAAGCCAATGTCATCCTGGCCTGGATCAGGAATAGTGTGGCCAGCAGGACAAGGGAAGTCATCCTTCCCTTGTACTCAGTAGTGGTTAGGCTGCACCTTGAGTACTGTGTCCAGTTCTGGGCCTTTCAATTTAAGAAAGACATTGAGGTGCTTGAACAGGTCCAGAGAAGGACACCAAGGCTGGTGAGGGGCCTGAAGCACCGTCCTGTGAAGAGAAGTTGAGGGAGCTGAGGGTGTTCAGCCTGGAGAAGAGGAGGCTCAGGGGAGACCTTAATGCTCTCTACAACTACCTGAAGGGAGGTTGTAGCCAGGTGGGGGTTGGTCTCTTCTCCCGGGCACCCAGTGACAGAACAAGAGGACACAGTTTCAGACTGTGTCAGGGCAGGTTTAGACTGGATGTTAGGAAGAAGTTCTACACAGAAAGAGTGATTGGCATTGGAATGGGCTGCCTGGGGAGGTGGTAGAGTCACCATCCCTGGGGTTGTTTAAGAGGAGACTGGATGAGGCACTTAGTGCTATGGTTTAGTTAATTAGAAGGGTTAGGTGACAGGCTGGACTTGATGATCCTAGAGGTCTTTTCCAATCTGGTTAATTCTGTGATTCTGTGAAATGGGAAGATTGGTAGTTTTTTGAAGGGACCTCTAGAAATCATCAAGTCCAGCCTTCCTTGTCAAAGCAGGGTCACCTACGGCAGGTCAAATGGGAACACATACAGATGGGTCTTGAATATCTCCAGAGAAGGAGACTCCAGAACCTCTCTGGGCAGCCTGTGCCAGGATACAGCAACCTCACAGTAAAGAAGTTTCTCCTCATGTTGAGATGGAACTTCCTGGGATCCAGTTTGTATCCATTACCCCTTGTGTTATAATAGGATGCCACTGAAAAGAACCTGTCCCCTTCTTTGTGACACCCACCCTTTGGATATGGATAACCATTAATAAGATCTCCTCTCAGGGTGCTCTTCTCCAGGCTAAACAGCCTCAGGTCTCTCAGCCTTTCTTCAGCAGACAGATTTTCCAGCCCCTTCATCATCCCCATAGCCTCCCTTGGACAGTCTCCAGTATATCCCTGCCCCTCTTGAACTGGGCAGCCCAGAACTGGATCTAATACTCCAAATTAGAAGTGTGTTTCAGGCACTTAAATTAAAGCTCCTCTTATCTACTGTAGGTCAAACTTGCCAGAATACAGAAAAACATTGAATCAGCACTTCCTGGAAGCTTTCCTTGATGAAGGCATTTTCTTATTTATTCTTGTTCCTGACTTTTGAGTCCTCACTGTTTCTTTTGGAGGAGGAAGTAATGACAGCAGTGAAATAGCTTGGAGAGACTATTCTCTGGTTCAGTGAACTGCAAATTACACCAGCTCCCTTGAGATTCTCTTTACATTTCTGGAGTGGTTACACAAAGCCTTCAAAGATGTTTGCATTAAAATAAGCCAGAGAAGAAAATAAACCGGGGACAAATCTAACTTATTTAGGTTGTCCTGTGGGTGTTAATGACATGGCTAAACATGAAAAAAAGAAGGGGCGGGGGAGGGGAGGAATTATTATTTTATTAAACTTACAGTCAGCAGCAAGTAACCTACTTTTATAGAATGATAAAATTCTTTGGGTTGAAAAAAGACATCTAAGATCATTGAGTCCAACAATCAACCCAACACCACCATCGCCATTAAGCCATGTCCCAAAGTGCCATGTCCACATGTTTCTTGAACACTTGTAGGGATGGTGAATCCACTGCATTCCTGGACAGCTTGTGCCAATGCCTGACCACTCTTGCAGAAAAGAAATTGTTCCTGATATCTGAACTAATCCTCCCCTGGCACAGTTTCAGGCCATTTTGTTTCCTGTAATCTAATACTAGGGAGAAGAAACCAAAAACCACCTCACTCCAACCTCCTTTGAGGAGCAATGAGGTCTCCTCTCAGCCTGCTGCAAACTAAACAACTTGAGTTCCCTCAGCTGCTCCTCACAAGTCCTATTCAATCCATGAAATAAATACCTTTTTAAAGCAGGATCGTGTTATAATAAATTGTTCTGCAGCAGCAAGTTCCACCCCAACATAAGGAAGAACTTTGCTGTGAGGGTACCAGAGCCCTGGACCTGGCTGTCAGGAGAGACAGTGGAGTTTCTTTCTTTGGAGACTTTTCAAGACCCATATGGATGCTTTCCTAGGTGATCTCCCTTAGGTGACTCTGCCTTGTCAGAGGGTTTGGACTCAATGATCTCCAGAGGTTGCTTCCAAGCCTTACCATCCTAATATATTTTCAATTTCTGCAACAATCTTTATTTTCTGAGGATCATTATTGCATTTCATAGGATCTTTTCCTGTTGAGCAGGGGACCTAGAATGAAAGTGCATAAATGCACCTCCAGAGAAGAAAGGTGGGGGAGGGAGTATAAGCTCCCAAATATTTATGACTGCTTCCTCAGCAGTTTTTCCAAAGTCTTCCAGGTTTTTTTTGATAGTTTAGTTAATCTCTGAGTGGATGCAAAAATTTATGTTAAAAATGACAGGTAAAGACACTATTTCATGCTAACTCTTCCTCCTTGCAAAGAGAGTGTGAGGGAAAAGGGAACCAAAAGGAGCTTGAATGCTCTCTCCACCTGAACTACAAGGATTTGGAATGAGCTTGCTTCACCACACAGATGCTTCGTTGGGTTTTTGAGGAGATAAAGTGACACCAATCTTCTTAAAGTACCATTTCAGGCGATGACAAATTAACTCCCAGGATTCTCAGGAGTTCTGAGAATTAAAATAAGAACTGTTGCCTCAGGATGAAAGAAGCTTGCTCAAAACACCTGTCTTTCAGTCTCAGGATCATAATTTCTTACATAGCTTCAGTCAGGAGTCCACACAAATGGGTGTAGAATCCTAGAATTGTTTTGATTGCAAAAGACCTCTAAGATCAAGTCCGCCTGCCAAACCAGCACCACCATGGCAACTAAAGCATGTCTCAAAGTGCCAGATCCACATCTGTAGATGTCTTCTCCATGTTGTAAGCCATGTTTTTTCTTCAGAAGAAATATGAACCTAGGTGTTCAAGGACAGGTTTGATGGGACCCTGAGCAAAACCTGGTCTTGTAGAAGATGTCCCTGCCTATGGCAGAGGATTTGGAAATAAATGATCTTGAAGGTCACCTCCAACCCAAGCCGTTCCATGATTCTATGAAATATCTCTTTGTCCCCAGTGCTTTAATGTTCTAATAAAACAATTAAAGCATATTCAACTCATATATATAGGTGGAGACCTCTCTCTTTGTGGACAAGGGGAGGTTGAGGGGAGACCTCACTGCTCTCTAGAACTCACTGAAAGGAGGTTGGAGTGAGGTGGGGGTTGGTCTCTTGTCTCAAGTACCAGTCAATAGAATGAGGGGCAACTGCCTGAAATTATGATGGGGAGGCTTGAGTTTGATATTAGGAAAAATTTATTTCATGCAAGAGTGGACAGGTATTTGAACAGACTGCCATGGGAGGTGGCGGAGTCACTGTATCTGGAGGAATTCAAGAAATGCATGGATGTGACACTCAGGGACATGGTTTAGTGTCCGTCACAAGAACGGACCAGGTTGAAAAAGAACTTCAGGATCATTCAGTCCAACCTGTCACCTAATACTTTCTAATTAAATAAACAATGATACTAAGTGCCTCATCCAGTCTCCTCTTAAACACCCCCAGGGATGGTGACTCCACCACCTCCCTGGGCAGCCCATGCCAAAGCCAATCACTCTTTCTGTGAAGAACTTCTTCCTAACATCCAGTTTAAACCTGCCTGGCGCAGGTTGAGGCTGTGTCCTCTTGTTCTGTCACTGGCTGCCTGGGAGAAGAGACCAACCCCTGCCTGACTGCAACCTCCTTTCAGGTAGTTGTAGAGAGCACTGAGGTCTCCCCTGAGCCTTCTCTTCTCCAGGATGTGTTGGTGTAAGGCTGATAGTTGGACTTGATTTTAGAGGTCTCTTCTAACTGAAGAAATTACATGATTCTCTGATTCATAGAATCATAGAATCACAGAATCAGTCAGAGTTGGAAGGAACCACAAGGATCATCTAGTACCAAACCCCCTGCCATGCCCAGGGACACCCTACCCTAGATCAGGCTGCCCACAGCCTTATCCAGCCTGGCCTTAAACACCTCCAGGGATGGGGCCCCAACCACCTCCCTGGGCAACCTGTTCCAGGCTCTCACCACTCTCATGATGAAAAACTTCCTCCTCACGTCCAGTCTGAATCTCCCCACCTCCAGCTCTGCTCCATTCCCCCTAGTCCTGTCACTACCTGATAGCCTAAAAAGTCCCTTCCCAGCTTTTCTGTAGGCCCCCTACTGGAAGGCCACAAGAAGGTCACCTGGGAGCTTCCTCTTCTCCAGACTGAACAGCCCAAACTCTTTCCAGTGACTCTTTCAGTGATTCTGTAACTTTTATCTTCTGCTGCCTTTGAGTATCTGCATTTCTCAGCATCACAGGCAAATCTTTGCTCTATGATTTTAATGGTAATTTTTGCCTGTGCTTTAGGGTCCCACCACTCCGCATGCACAAGGTGAGATACCTTCCATATCAGCAGGGCGCCTGTTCAGATTAATTGCCAACTATGATGGTTCATAGTTGGCACACATTTGAAATCCCCCAGGCTAGACTCAGCCAGCTAGAAGTTAAGGAATGAAGCTTTATATCTACAGCTTTGCACAATGTACAAGCAGATATTCACAGATATACAGAGTAAAAAGGTAATACAGAAACACCACACCCCTCCCAGAGATCAGAGTCCCCAAGACGGGTTCCCAACCACCCTTCCACCTCCTCTCCACCCACCAATCTTATTCCAGAATCTGTCTTACATGCCAGGTAAACAGGGAAAATTGGCCAGGGGCGTTAGAAGCAGAAATTGATTAGTTGGGTTATGCAAATTCAGCTAGAAGCCAAAGAGAGAGAGAGAACAGCATCCCACAGACAGAGAGCAACTGTTTTATCTATGTTTGTGTCCTTGCCTTTGTACCTCTCAGTAAACCTATGAGTCAAGTAGGCATCACCATCGTTTTTCTTTCTCAGCCTATAATCTATTTTTTCTTATTAAAATATTCCAATTAGCCTCAAACCAGCACACCAGCACACTCTGCCTTCTAAACCAGTTTAAAATCAACTTGCCTTAACTTTTTTCCCCCCTCCTCATTTTTCTTCAGATTGGTTTTCCATGCTGCATGAAGTGACCACCTCAAAAGACAACATTTTGAGGTGCAGATATTCTATGAGCAGAGAGCTCCTGAAGGTTCTGGTGCACCAAGAAAAATGAGCTTACATTCATTAGATTGAGGGCAAGTGCAAATCAGGCAACAATGGATAATCGCTTTACTCCTGTAGTAGTCACTGCTCCAGGCAGATGGGATTATTTAATGAGTTGCTGATGAAATGCAGTGACAGGGGATCTTAGTACTGCACCTGCAGAGTCTCAGAAGAAAACCCAACGTGCAAGTGAAGACGCTTGAAAGAAAGACTACTCCAGCATAGCCATATCAAAGGCACTTCTTCTGTGATTTTCATCTTTAATCTTAATTTCTTATTTACAGGGAAAGAAGAAAAAAAAAAAAAACAAAATGTAAATCAAACCTCTGGTCTGAGTACTCAGAAGTACAGAATGACAGAATGGTTGGGGCTGGAAGGGAGCTCTGGAGATCATCGAGTCTGACATGCCTGCCACAGCAGGTTCACATGGAGAAGGTTGCACAGGAACATGTCCAGGTGAGTTTGAAATGTCTCTACAGATAGTGTTTCCACCACCTCTCTGGGCATCATACACCAGGGCTCTGACACCCTTAATGTGAATTACTTCTCACGTTTAGAGGTAACTTGCTATGTTCTAGTTTATGCCTGTTACCCCTTGTGCTGTCACTAGAAACCACAGAAAACAGAATAGTCCCACCCTTCTGACACCCACCCTTGAAGTATTGATCAACATTGATGAGATGCCACCTCAGTGTACCCTTCTCCAGACTAAACAACCCCATTCCCTTAGTTGCTCCTCACCATTTCAGTTCTCCAGACCCTTCACCAGCTTTGCTGTCCTTTTCTAAACATGCTTCAGCACCAAAATATCCTTCTTAGAATGAAGGCCCAAAACTGAACTCAGGAGTCAAGATGTATCCTCACCAGTGCTGAGTATGCAGACATGATTGCTTCCTTACTCCTGCTGGCCACACTATTGCTGATCTAGACCAGGGTGCTGGTGACCTTCTTGGCCACCTGATCAAGATGTGCCTGACCTTGGCACATCTTCAGCTACTGCCAACCCACACCCCCAGGTCTTTCTCTGATGTGCAGTTTCCAGGCACAAGCCTGGAGTTTTCATGGGGCTGATGTGATCCAGACTCAGTACACAGCACTTGTTCCTACCAAACATCAAACTTTGGCTTGATTCCATTGATCCAGCCTGTTCAGGTTCCTCTGCAGAGCCTCCCTACTCTCCTGTGGTGGTTCAGCAGTTCCCCACCACACCCCCCACCCCTCCCAGCCCCTGCACACTTTAAAATAACCCAAGTTAGAACTCAGTCAGCCGGAAGTTAATAAATGAAGCTTTACATTTCCATCTTTGCACAATATGCAAGCAGATATTTATAATATATCAGATATTTACAGATATATCCAGTGAAAAGGTAATACAGAAACACCACAGATCTCCCAGAGATCAGAGTCCCTAATATGGGTTTCCAACCATCCTACCACCTTCCCCCCACTTCCCAGTCTTATCCCACTATCTGTCTTACGTGCCAGGTAAGCAAGGTAGATCGACCAGGAGGGTTAGAGCAGGAAACTGGTTAGTGAAGTTACACAGATCCAGCTAGGAAAGCAAAGAGATGTAGACAGCAAGCGAAGCTCAAACAGCTCTGTCTTATCTTTGTTTGAGTTCTAACTTTTATACGTTTTTCAGCAAACCTATGAGTGAAGTAGAATCATCAGTGTTTCCCTTTCTCAGACTATAACCTAATTTCTCATTGAAATCCTTCAATTAGCTCAAAACAGCACAGCTCCATTAAATCAACCTGAGGAAAAATGTGGGTTTAGCAGGGGCAAGGTTGCCTCTGATCTGCATTGCTCTGGCATACTTAGGAAATTACTAACAGTAAAAAAACCCACCCTAAACCCATTCCATGGAGTGCTTTGGGACCTCAGATAGGATCACAAGCAGCAGGTGCCCAATGGCTCTGTATTGCACTGGAAGATATTTAGGTCCTGCTATGATTAACAGAAGCAGCAAATAAACCACTCCCCACCCCAGTCCCATCCCCCCCNAAATTTGATTTTGAAGATACTTTTTCGGGTGACTCATAAACTCCAAGATATTCTGGATGCTTTTCTGCTGCTGGATGTTAACTGGAAACTTTCATCTCTGTTTTAATTTGGGCTGAGAGGTTCTGAGTATTTGTTCTCACACTGGCTCAGGTCCTATAAAGCTGTATCCTGGGGCATTCCATAGCAGGGGAGCAAAGAAAACTATTCACAACAAACCACACAACATTACATTCCTGCTCCCACCTATGGAACTTGTACTAAATATTCTTTCCCATACTATTCCAGCAGATTTATAATTATATTTTAAGCAGAGCCTGAAAACAGCCATTTACATTTCCTTATCACCAGCTTTTTGAGGCTTTGATTTTAGTTCCTTTTTATAGAGCAGCTGGTGTGCTCTTGGAGTCAGAATTACATTTCTGACCAAAAGACAAACTCTTCCAAGTGATTTTTAATATACAGGAGGGTTTTTTTTCAATCCTAGAAAGACACAATAGGACCATGCATTTGTGAAGAACTTACAAATTGAAGGCAAACAGTCTATCATCCAGCTCACTCCGAGGTAATATTATTTATTTGCTCCATTTTCAGCCAGAAAATGGTATTCAAAAGATGGGGTAGATAAAGGCTTTATTTAGAAGATAACATTCTGGCTTTCAGCAGCTGCCTTCCTTATATTGTACTCTGAAGATGGCAGGAAAAAAATATTGTTAGAGCATAAATGAAATGTTTCTTAACCCTGCAGATGACTTTGAAAAGCAGGTTATTTTTTCTGCTGAAGAATGGGACATGAGTTCTGGCATTGCCTGCAGGACATAAATGTGTTGTGGCTGAATTTCAGACACTAACCCTCACCACAAAAAAAAAAAAAAAAGGAGTGAATGGGAAAACTTAGAATTGTTTTGGTTAGAATTTCCTTGAACATTTCTAGAAACAATGACTCCACCACCTCCCTGGGCAACCTGTTCCGATGCCTGACCACTCTTGTAGGAAAGAATTTTTCCTAATCTCCAATCTAAACCTCCCCTGGCAAAATTTCAGGTCATTTCCTCTTGTATCATTTGTTACTTGGTTGAGGAACCCAACCCCCAACACTATAAAAACTCATTTCACAGGGAGTTATAGAGGGTCAAAGGACCTCTTCTCACCCTCTTCTTCTCAAAACTAAACAACTCCAAGTTTCCTCAGATGCTTTTCAGCAGAACTGTTCTCCAGACCCTTCACCAGACTTGCTGCCCTTTTCTGGACACATTCCAGCACCAAAACGTCCTTAGAGTGAGGGCTTCAAAATTGAACTCAGTGGTTCAGCTGATACCCAAAATACAAGAAATAAAGAGAGGAGGATGTCTAATATCTGAAAGAAGAAGAAGAAGAAATCTAGCAAGGGACTTTTTAGAGTGTTGGGTACTGATAGTACTGAGAGAATGGATCCAAGTCAGAGGAGAGTAGATTTAGATTGAATGTTAGAGAGAAGTCCAGCATCCCTGGATGCTTTCAAGGCCAGGTTGGATGTGGCTCTGGGTAACCTGATCTAGGGGAAAGTGTTCCTGCTCATGGCAGGGGCGTTGGAACTAGATGATCCTTGAGGTCCTTTCCACCTCTGACAATTTTGTGATTCTTTACCAAAGTGGCAAAATACAGTAACAGGTTGCTCAGGGATGTGATTTGGGCCCATGCCTGAAAATATTCAATATCAGACTTAATGTGGCCCCAGCAGCCTGATCTATCTGGAGTTGTTCCTGCTGACTGCAAGTGGCTCAATAAGATGACCTTTGAGGGTCCCTTCCAACCCAATGACATTTGTGGAATCGTGAGTTAGCAATCTTGGTGCCACTTAATGAAGTTCTTACACTAATCTTCCCTCCCCGACTCTGCTCATGGGGTTACTCTTTCTCTTTTAACTCCTCAGAATGCGGCAGAAGAAAGCAGAACACCAGAGGGATTGTTTGTGATACCCCCTGCACATCAATTCTCAAACAAAACTTAAAGCTACCATCACTATAGAAATAGCTTCAACAAGTCCAAGCCTGACTAGAAGCCTAGTTGATCATTCAGTGCACTCAGAAGACAGCTGCCCATTACTTCTTCCAAGCTCTTGGGTCTCATTACCAACCAACATACCCTTTGAATAAAATCCGTGTTAGAGTAGGTTTATTATGAAAAGTCACTACTAAATGTTTGCACATCCCAATATAGCCCACTGACTCCCCAGCCATATCAGATCAAGGTCATGCTTGCTTATCTCCACATCAATAATTAGAGTTAATTGCTTATTGCCTCCAATTACAACACCAAACCAGATGAGAGATGCCACTGGAGCTTACTCCATCTGGTACCTCAGCCCCTTTATGGCACGCATGGGGAAACAAAGCAGACATTCTTAGCATGTGTCAGTGATGCCACGATTTGAAGGGATGGGATGATCTCCCCTTAGCTTTAAGTCAGCGTAGTCTGAATTTCATCACTATTTGTCAAAATGCATTACCTTGTAAGAAAGTGAAAGCAAGACAGGTGTTAGACAGTCTGGGAAGGTTAAGAGCCAAGGTAAACTCTTGGTCTCTATGCCTGCTTTGCAGGAGGTAAGTCATGTGTTGCTATTTATGTTCTGAATCACTGGATGTCTCTTAGAGCCTGAAACCCTAAATCCTTAAGACACTGTTGTATCGCTCCTGTAGCAAAACCAGACTTTAAAAGTGAAGTTCCGTGTCTCTTGACACAGAAGCTAAAAGGAGATATTCTGTGATGTGGGACCATTGAACTTTTAGAACCTGCACTATTCTACCCTCAGCACAAAGAGGACATGGAACTGTTGGAGCAAGTTCAGAGGAGACTGCAAAAGTGATCAGAAGACTGAGGAACCTCCCCTGTGAGGACAGGCTGTGAGGGATGGTGCTGCTCAGCCTGGAGAAGAGAAGGTCTTGGGAGACCTTAGAGCAACCTTCCAGTACCTGAAGGGGTCTACAAGAAATCTGGGGATGGACTTTTGTCAAGGGCTTGTACTGCTACAACGAGGGGCAAAGGCTTTGAGCTGGAAGAGGAAAGATTTAGTCTGGAGATTAGAAGGAAAATCTTTACAGTGAGGGTGGTGAGACATTGGAACATGTTGCCTAGCAAAGTATTGGATTCCCTCTCCCTGCAGATGTTCAAGGTCAAGTCAGACAGGGCCTTGAGCAATCTGGTCTAGTGGAAGGTGTCCCCGCCCAAGAGGCAGGTTTGTTGGAACTAGATGATCTTGAAGGTACCTTCCTACAGAAACAATTCTGTAATTCTATGAAGAAAAGTCCATGTTTCTCTCAATGGAAGACAGACAGCAGAAACCAAGGGAAAAATAACCAAGTAGGGAAATGTGTTCCCTCCTACCTGATTCTAATGGGCATACCTTAATTATCACTAATTATATTGAGATTATTTGTCTTCTAATTATCTAGGTCTCCAGGCAGTGTGTATATGCAAAGAATGGGTGAAGAATTCTAACTACTCTGTTTCTACAAAAGCTACTCGTGGCCATGAAGCTGAGCCAAATATTAATTCTTTTGGAGGAATGATATTAATGAGGAAGAAAAGCTGAGGCAGAATAACAAGGTTGAGCTGGCAAAAAACAAATTACAAAACCAACATCAAAACAAACCCCAAAATGATTAATAGTCAGAACCCCTACTCCTCAACCCACCAATTATGAAAAGATAGCAAAAAAAAAAAAAAATCAAAGGCACAAATAGGGAAGGGAGAAAAGTAAGAAATAGATGGCCAAGTGCAGGTGTGTTCCCAGTGTTGCAAGAATTTAGACAAGAAATGTACCTACAGATCAGTCAGCCTCTGTGCCTGGCAAGATCATGGAGCAGATCCTCCTCAAGGCACTGCTAAAGCAGATGGAAAACAAAGCAGAGGTGATGGGTTGTAACCAGCATGGCTTCACCAAGGGCAAACCATGCCTGATAAATTTGGTGGCTTCTTATGATGAAGTCACAGAAGCAGTGGACAAGGGAAGGGTAACTGATGTCATCTACCTGGACCTGAGTAAGGCCTTTCACTCTGTCCCACATGACATCCTTGTCACCAAACTGGAAAAACACAGACTTGATGGGTGGACAACTCACTGGATAAGGAATTGGCTGGATGGTTACACGCAGAGAGTAGTGATCAAGGGCACAATGTCCACCTGGAGACCAGTGACAAGTGATGTCCCTCAGGGGTCAGTGCTCAACCAGTGCTGTTTAACATGTTTGTCAGTGACATGGACATAGGAATCGAGTGCACCTTCAGCAAGTTTGCAGATGACACCAAGCTGTGTGGTGCAGCAGACATGCTGGAGGGCAGGGATCCATCCAGAGGGACCTGGACAGGCTAACCTCATGAAATTCAACAAGGCCAAGTATAAGGTCCTGCACCTGGGTTGGTGCACAAATCCAGGCTGGGTGGCAAGTGGCTGGAGAGCAACTCTGAGGAAAAGGACCTGGGGGTCTGGAGTGATGAAAATCTCAACATGAGCCTGCAGTGTGAGTGCAGCCCAGACAGCAACTGTGTGCTGGGCTGCAGCAAGAGCAGTGTGGCCAGCAGGGCAAGGGAGGGGAATTCTGCCCCCTTGCTCTGCTCTCCTCAGACCCCACCTGCAGTACTGTGTGCAGTTCTGGAGCCCCCAAAACAAGAAGGATGTGGAACTTGTGGAGCCACTCCAGAGGAGGGCCACAAAGATGATCAGAGGGCTGGAGCAGCTCTGCTATGAGAACAGGCTACGAGAGGGGCCTACAGGAAGGCTGGGGAGGGACTATTCACAAGGTCTTGTAACGACAGGATGAGGAACAATGAGTTTAAACTGGCAGAGGGGAGATTTAAACAGGATATTAGGAGGAAGTTCTGTACAGTGAGGGTAGTGAAACATTGGAATGGGTTGCCCAGGGAGGCTCCCTGGAGGTGTTCAAGGCCAGGCTGGATGTGGCCTTGAGTGACCTGTTCTAGTGGGAAGTGTCCCTACCTATGACAGGGGGTTGGAACTGGATGATCATTGAGGTCCCTTCCAACCTAAACCATTCTATGATTCTAAATGTGATTGAGGAGGAAGTGGTGTCTCTTGCAACTCTTTCTGTATCATTCTCTCAAGGAAACACCAGTTTTAGCAAACTTATTCTCAGAAATCAATCTTTTGACAGCTCAGGTAGATTCTGGATTATGAAACCAGATCTCTGGCAAGCCCATTGAATGTTTTTGGGGAGCTTCTTGACTTCACACACTGTATTCTTGCCAGTGTTCATACATTTCTTGAACATCCCCAAGGACAGTGAATCTGCCACCGACCTGGGCAATCTGCTTCAATGCATGAATGCTCTTGTAGCAAAGATTTTTTTCCCAATCTCAAACCTAAACCTCCCCTGGTACAGTTTCAGGCCATTTCCTCTTGTTTTATCACCTGATACTAGCAGAAGAGACCAATCCCCCATCTGGCTCCTACTTCCTTCAGCCTTCTCTTCTTCAGACTGAACATCCCCACTTCCCTCAGCTGCTTATCATAAGACTTGTGGAACATCTGGCGCAGGGCAGTGCTGGAAATACAGTACTGAAGGAGATAGAAGAATGGCCTTGAATGCAAGGTTCTTTGTGCCTTCTTTGTTGTTAGTCTGGAAATCTGATAAGACAAGCCATGGGAAGGAATTAAATAAGCAACAGAGTGCCAGGAACTTTCAAAACCATCTGTTTGTGCCATAAAAATACTGATAGCAGAGAAGACCTTTACTTGGAAGCATTTTATTAAATTGTCGAACCGTATTTTGAGTAATGAACTGTTTGAAATTAATTAGTCACCATATGAAGAGTTGAGTGGTTTTCAAGCCTGTTGATTAGCATTCTTGACCCTTAAATTGCCCTTTTCTCTCACAGCACTCTTCTCAGTTATCTTTAGATAGTGTCTCTTCCAGCTGTACGTGGAGTAAAGAGGAGAGGAGGGAGAATTTATGCAGATTATATGTGTATGTCCAGAAAACCATTAGGCATCATTGTGGCCAGCAGGAGTAGGGAAATGATTGTTCCCTTGTACTCTACACTGATGAGGACATATCTTGAATCCTGAGTTCAGCTTTGGACCTCTCACACATTGAGGTGCTGGATCATGTCCAGAGAAGGGCAACAAAGCTGGTGAGGGGTCTGAGGAACAGGTCTAGTGAGGAGCAGCTGAGGGAACTGACATTGTTTAGCCTGAAGGAGGCCAAGTGAGACCTCACTGCTCTCTACAACTCCAAGGGGGTTGGAGTGAGGTGGGTGTTGGTCTCTTCTCCACAGCATTCAAGAAACATGTGGACATGACACCTGGGGACATGGTTTAATGGTCATGGTGGTGTTGGGTTGATGATTGGACCTGATGATTTTGGAGGTCTTTTGCAAGTGAAACAATTTTCTTTCTCTGATTCTGTGTTGATAAGGAAGAAGCAATGATCTGAGTAACACTAAGGTTAAAGTTGTTTTTAAACTTCTACCAGATGCCAATACCCAGCTTATTCCTAGTGGTAAAATCCATCCTCCCACTAGCTTTGCGACCTTATATGAAAGATAGCAAGAACAGGAAGAAATGTGTAGCACCTGACTTTTATCATTCTCTCTAGGTCTCAATTGTTGTCCGTTCATCACATTAGCAGACATTTGGCCTCACACCCCTCACATGACCCAAAGGACCTTCTGTACTCTTTCCCCAGTTCTAGCATCTGACATGAAGAAATTCTTCCAGTGCTTCACCACCCTCATGGAGAACAGGTTGCCTAGAGAAGTTGTAGTGGCTCCAAGGCTGGATGTGTTCAAAGCCAGGTTGTATGCGGCCTTGAGTAAGTTGATTTAATAGTGTAGTGGTTTGGCAGTTATCTGCCCCCCTCCACTTTGGAATAACCCAGGCTACGACTCAGATGGCTGGAAGTTAATAAATGAAGATTTATGTTTACAGCTTTGCACAATATACAAGCAGATACTTACGATATATAACAGATATTTACAGACATTCAGTGAAAAGGTAATACAGAAATACCACAGCCCTCCCAGAGATCAAAATCCCTAAGAGGGGTAACCAACCACCCCTACCACCTTCCCCAATCTTATCTCACTGTCTGTTTTATGCAGCAGACAGGTGAAGGTAGATTGGCCAGGTGGATTAGCAGCAGGAAATAAGTTAATGAAATTATTCAGATCCAGCTAGGACAGGAGAAAGCCATGCAGCAGCAGCCACAGCATAAAGCCATCTAAAGTGGTCTGACTTATCTATATTTGGGTTACAACTCTTAAATTTTTTTTCTTTCTCAGTAAAGCTATGAGTGAAGCAGCATCATCAGTGTTTTACTTTCTCAGCCTATAGTCTAATTTCTCATTCAAATCCTCCAATTAGTTCAAACCAGCACAAATAGGATGTGTCCCTGTCCATGACGGAGGGGTTGGAACTAGATGATCTTGAAGGCCGCTCCCAACCCAAACCATTCTATGCTGTGTTTCTGTCATACATTCAGAGAATCACAGAACTGTTGATGATGTTGGAATAGACCTTTGAGATCATCAAGTCCAACCACTCACCTAAGGCTCACAATCCCATCCCTACTGCTAAACTGCTACAACTAAGCCACATCCCTCAGCATCACATTCAGTTCAGTTTGTGTTTTGTCCTCCCCCTTGTCCTCCCAGACACCACCAACACCAATTTCCCATGAAGACAGCATGTACATGACACCCTTTAAGAACAGGCCATTTTTAGGTGTTCATTGGAGCCTTTGCCCTGGAGAAGGAGAATATATCTTGAAGAGTGCTTTAATTGCACCTATCAGAACTGATGAGATGCTTCAGCCACCTGCACTGGCTGCTTGTGACAGGGCTTGGATGCTGTTAGTGTGTGGTAGGGGAGACTCAGGAGAGACACAGATCACAGTCAATTTATTAGAACGCCTATTTTTTAATCAAGCTTTTATTATTAACATCAGATAAGTGCTGTCACGGTTCAGTCAATTATCTCCTCACCCAAACTCATTGGTATGCAGCTGTAGGACCAGCTGGAAGGCCACTTTCAGCACTTTACCAAGAAGAAGAGGGTCATAATGACATGCCAAAGATTCCTTGGTATGTGGTGATAAAGTCCCTTGAAGGTTCTTTGTTTCAGATCATAGAATCATAAAGGATGGAAAACACAAGATCATTGAGTCCAATCATCAACCCAACACCACATCCACTAAACTATGTCCCAAAGTGCCATGTCTGCAGGTTTCTTGAACACCTTCAGGAATGGTGGATCCCCCACCTCCCTGGGCAGCCTGTGCCAATGGCTCACCACTCTTTCAGAGAAGAAGGTTTTACTACTGTCCAAACAAAACCTCCCTCAGTGCAGCTTGAGGACATTTCCTTTCATCATCCAATATCCTCCGGGGAGGACAGGCTGCCTTAGCACAGGCATGGTTTCTGAGGTGCACCAGCAAAGAGTTTATCTTGGACTGCATTTTCAGGGAAACCTGCTCTGTGGACAGTCCTGATGCAGCCATTAAGGATGGTTTGAGCTTCTTCTTCAGTGGTGATGAGTCCAGTGACATCAAGTAAATAGTAATTCTGTAAACTACGCTATCACCTAGAAATGTTGGACTAGATGATCCTCAGGGTCCCTTCCAACCTGACATTCTGTGACTCTGTGAATATATAAGATGTTGGCAACATACTTCAGAAGATGTGATAGAACTCTTGTGCTATGAGAATTGCACAGGAGGTCTCTGTATTGGTTACTTCATGCCCTGCTGAAGATGGAAATGGTAATTTTGAAGGGATGATGACAGTTTCCACGCTCTTCAACTGTACTTGTAGAGATTTCATGTGATATATAGAATCACAAAATCCTTGAATAGTTTGGGTTGGAATAGACCTTCAAGACCATCCACTCTCAACCCCTTACCATGGGCAGGGACACCTCCTGCTGAGCAAATGGCTCAATGCCTCATCCAGCCTGATCTTAAACACTTCCAGGGAAGGGGTATCCACAACCCCCCATGGCAACCTGATCCAATGTTTCACCACCCTTACTCTAAATATTTTCTTCCTGTTCTCCAGTCTAAATATCTCCTCTTCCAGCTCAAAGCAATTGCCCCTCATCTTATCACTACAAACCCCTGTCAAAAGTCCATCCTCAGCTCTCGTGTAGCCCACTTCAGGTGCTGGACATGTGATGTATATGACATACAAAAGTGTTTTAAGGACAGTAAGAAACATGTACTTCCACCCCAGTCATTTGGAATTTCTACCTGTTCAGAGAGATAAATGGATTTTGCCAAGGAGCAGGCTTAAGTCACTGAATCCACAGAAGGAGAGACTGATGAGTGTTAAATAAATCTGATGGGAATAAAATAAATCTTTGCTGGGTAAATCAAATGAAATGGAGCAGAGAAGATGGCAGTCACACGTGGACATTAGAGAACAAGTCTGTGCTTTGCTTCATGACATGAGCTTCTTCATTCTCTATTCAGTATTCTCAGGTTGTGCTGCATCTCATCACAGGAGCTGTCAAACAGCCCAGCTGGAGTTAATAAACTGAGGAAGGATGCCCATTACCAGCTCCAGACATCCCTGGTGTTTGATGTTTTCAGGGTTTCATTATCTCTGCATCAGCACTGGGCGTCTTACAACTGAGAAGCCATCAAAATCACACAGCTTGAAATGATAAATGTAGGCAACAGAGCGACTGCACCACAGATCATGAGGTTCTGGGGGCTTGTCTAGGTGAGGAGAGGATTCTGTCTGTGCTGGGGCAGCCTTGGACCACAACATCAAAGGTTTGTCCAAATACAGTTGTTGACTGAAAGCCTTTGGACTCATTTCACAGATACTATTTTCTGTTAAGCCTAGTAGAGCCAAGAAATTATAAATGCAATTTCCAGAAATTGACAAAGTGATTGACATAAAATGTTATTCCTTAGAAGGAGAAAGGTACAGGAATTCATTTTTTCACTTTGTCAAGGAAAGAGAGCAAAATTAAACAAGATCTCAGTAACTTGGTCTAAAAGAAACAACCTGATCTAGCTGGAAGTGTCCCTACCCATGGCAGGGAGTTGGAACTAGATGATTTTAAGGTGCCTTCCAACCCAAATAAGTTTTTGAAAGCCTAGTTTGATGGAGCTTTGAGCAAAATGGTCTAGCAGGGGGTGTCCTTGCTCATGGCAGGGGGTTCAACTAAAGGATCTCTAAGGCCTCTTCCAGTTGAAATCATTCAGTGATTCCATGAAAAGTCCACATCAACCACAAAAAAACAAAGCTGATGAAGGGTGTGTAGAACAGGTTTGGTGAGGAGGGTTGTTTAATCTGGAGAAGAAAAGGCTGAGGGGAGACCTCATTGCTCTCTACAGCTCCTTGAAAGGACATTGAAGTAAGCTGAGGGTTGGCCTCTTCTCCCTGATACCAGGGGATAGAATGAGAGGAAATGTCCTGAAATTGTACCAAGCAAGGGTTGGGTTGAAAATTAGAAAAAAATCTTTCCTGGAAGAGCACTCAGACATTGGAACATGCTGCCCAGCGAGGTGGTGGAGTCACCACCACTGGAAGTGTTCAAGAAATGTGTGGATATGGCACTAGGGGACAGGGTTTAATGGCCATAGTGGTGTTGGCTAGAAGGTTGGACTCACTGATCTTAGAGGTTTTTTCCAATCCAAATAGTTCTATGATAATTTTACTGCAAAACAATTGTTATAGTATCGTAGAATCACAGAATATTTTTGGTTGGAAAAGCCTTGTAAGATCACAGACTTCAACCATCAACCCAGCAGCACCATGACATTACCAGCAGGGCAAGGGAGGTGATTCTCCCCCTTTACTCTGCTCTTGTCAGACCCCACCTAGAGTACTGTGTGCAGTTCTGCAGCCCCCAGCACAAGGAGGACATGGAACTGTTGGAGAGAGTCCAGAGGAGGGCCACAAAGATGATCAGAGGGCTGGAGCACCTCTGCTATGAGGACAGGCTGAAAGAGTTGGGGCTTTTCAGCCTGGAGAAGAGAAGGCTTCGAGGAGACCTTATAGTAGCCTTCCAGTATCTGAGGGGGGCCTACAGGAGGGCTGGGGAGGGACTGTTCACAAGGTCTTGTAATGACAGGACAAGGGGGAATGGGTTCAAATTGGCGGAGGGGAGATTTGAACAGGATGTTAGGAAGAAATTCTTCACAGTGAGGGTGGTGAGACACTGGAACAGGTTGCTCAGGGAGGTTGTGTCTGCTCCCTCCCTGGATGTGTTCAAGGCCAGGCTCAATGAGGTCTTGAGCATCCTGATCTAGTGGGAGGTGTCCCTGCCTGTGGCGGGGGGGTGGGACTGGGTGGTCTTTGAGGTGTCTTCCAACCTAGACCATTCTATGATTCATTCTATGACCATCAAACCATGCCGATTTATTGCAATTAGTCAGATTAATTGATGCTTTGATTCCTGAGCTGAGGTTAGGAATGTCACTCAGGAAGGCCCCAAAGCCTCAACGAAGAGTTAACATCATGGATCCAAATTCCCTGACCCAGTTTAACAATTAGCTGGAGGTGACGTGATATGAAATTTCAATACACACTCCAGAGCAGGGAGTTCTTTCATCCTTTTCACAGAAATTCAGAGAAATTTCTTTCATCCTTAATAAACACAGCTAAATTTAAAACTGGGGATGTATATTTCATTTTTATTGTTATAAACATTATCTGCTTAGTGCCAACAGCAGCATTCCAGCAACTCCAAAGTCTGTTGCTCTCACCGTTTGTCGCATCAGCTATGGATTCATGGAGCTGCTACAGAGAATTAGAGAGACTGAAATTGATAATTAGCCCTCAATATTTTAGAGGAGTCTCTGGGAATTAAGCCCTAGTCCAGAGGAATCACACAGCTTCAATTCTGTCACTGCTTGGGAACTCAGCTTCTAAAATGTTTTTACTCAGGGGAGAGCAATTGGCACTTTCTGACGTCATATAGATCAATGTCTTTTCATTACCACTTCTTTTTTGTGTTCCAGGTTGTGTGTTTCCCCAAGAAATTAGAAGATACTTATTGTGATTTTGAGAGTTCGACCTCAAACAGATGATACTGATAAAAAAAAAAAAAAGCAATAAAAAGCAATCAGCTCCTTACTGATAAACAGGGGAAAAAATATAGCAGCTGCTTATTGATAAATGAAATAAATGAATAAAATCAGACCTTTACTGATAATTTTTTTAAAAATCAGCTCCTTATTGATGAATGAAATAGAAAAATAAATGAATAAAATCAGGCCTTTACTGATTTTTTTTTTAATCAGTTCCTTATTGATAAATGAAACAAATAAATAAATAAATGAAATCAGGCCTTTACTGATTAAATTAAAAAAACCAACAAATGACTCCTTATTGATAAATAAACTAAATAAATAAATAACTAAAACTAGACCTTTACTGATAAATTTAAAAAAAAATCAGCTCCTTATTGATAAATGAAACAAATAACTTAAATC
>VWZI01016217.1:174612-193918 GCA_013396835.1 Psilopogon haemacephalus
AAAAATAATCAGCTCCTTATTGATAAATAGAAAAACAAGTTCATCTCCTTACTGATAAATAGGTAGGAGGGGAGGGGAAATCAGCTCCTCTATTAAATAAATAAATAAATTTTTAAAACCGGACCTTTACTGACAAATAAAAAAACCCAAAATCAGACTCCTAGTGATAAATATGAAAAAGAAANAGAATAAAAAAAAAAAAAACAACAAACAACAAAAATGAACAAATGGGCAAAAAAAGCCCTTCAACCTAAGATCCCTCAGTTCTGATTTTAAAGAACTGCTATTTTATTTGCAGGGGGAATGACTCTCTTTTGGGGTGTTTCATTAATGTGTGTCCTATTGAGTGCAGCTCCGATAGTGTTTTGTTGCTTTTAGACGATAGTTAACTAAAGGAGAAGGGAAGCTGCAGGGATTCTTAAAGCTTTGTGGAGGCTCAGCTGGCTCTGACATTCGTTGAGCAATCTCATGCATTTCCACTGCAGAGAATCATAGAATTTGTTAAGTTGGGAAAGACCTCTAAGATCAAGTCCAGCTGCTAACCCAACACCATGATGGCCACTAAACCACGTCCCAAAGTGCCATCTCCACCAACTTCTTGAACACCTCCAGGGACAGAGACTCCACCACCTCCCTGGGCAGCATATTCCAATCCCTGACCAAATGACCTTGAAGGTCTCTTCCAACACAAACAATTTTGTGATTCTATGAATTAAGCAGTGTCTTTTTTTCCTGCTGTTCTGACCTTACCTTCTGTAGCAAATTGATTAATTTTCTTTGGTTGCAGGTTAGTTTAGGATGAATTCTTGCTCATGAACTTTCGCTGCCAGCAATTTTCTTCAAGATGCCAAAGGATTTATAAAAGTGTTCCCCTGATCTCATACCCAGTACTTAAAAGACCTGTAAAAACTAACCCTGTAAATGATTCAATCTATTCCCTGAGTTCTCAAGGACAACATTTAATTGCTCTCATTCTGATGCTGTCTTTGCCTATTTATACAATTCGGCCATGGCAAACGCTTCATGTATGCGACAGCTAAAATATGCATTCTCTGCCATGATTCCATGTTTTACAATTTTTTTCTGTACACTCTGGTTTTACTATGACCTAGCACAAGTTTTCCCAGCCTTCACATACTGGGTCCTGCTCATGGAGTGTGACAACTCCATGAATGCTCCAGGTTTGGGGTGGAGTGGTTGGAAACAGCCCAGCAGAGAAAGACCTGGGGAGGCTGGTTGGCAGGCAGCTGAAGATGAGTCAATGTGTGCCCAGGTGGCCAAGGAAGTCACCAGTATTCTGGCCTGGACTTCATTGCACTTTGGATTTAGATTTTAGTTTTCAGGAAAGCAATTCATAAAATTGTATAATCATAGAATGGTTTAGGTTGGAAGGGACCTCAAAGATCATCCAGTTCCAACCCCCTGCCATAGGCAGGGACACCTCCCACTAGAACAGGTCACTCAAGGCCTCATCCGACATGGCCTTCAACACCTCCAGGGAGGGAGTAGCCACAACCTTCCTGGGCAACAATTTCCAGTGTCTCACCACCCTCACTGTAAAGAACTTCCTCCTAACATACTATTTAAATCTCCCCGCTGCCAGTTTAAACCCATTATCCCTAGTAACCTTCTGTGGTGATAATTGGCAGTGTTGAGAGCTGAGCTCTAAATTTAGAGACATTTTCTGTAACAGAAATGATAGAATCCTATAATGGTTTGTATTGGAAAGAATCTTAAAGATCATCTAGTTCAACTCCCCCCACCATGGGCAGGGACACTCAATATAGACAGCAGAGGCTTCAAACAAGATGAAAGTGGTGAGGCTTTGGAATGAGAGGCCACTTCCCTGGAGTTGTTTAAGGCAAGGCTGGATGAGGCTCTATCCAGCCTAATCTAAGGTAGGGTGTCCCTGCCCATGGCAGGGGGGTGGGAACTAGATGATCCTTGTGATCCTTTCCAACCCTGACTGATTCTATGATTCTATGAAGATATTGAAGGTAGCTAAATAAAGACGATGTAGTATCTACACTATGTAATACATGGAAATGCTATGCACTCCTCCAGTTCTGGGTGTAGTATCAATCCTTTTGTCAAGTGCTCTTATTGTAGGCTGCCATGTTGGAGACCTAGATTCCAGCAAAGGACTTGGGAGGGCTGGGCGCTTAGTTTCCAGGGAGAGGAACCTCCTGTGTCATTCCAATGGCTCTCCTCAAGTTGCAGATGGCAAACGAGCTGCTGTAGGTGAGACACTTCAGACAAGCTTCTGAAAGCCCTTTTGATAAAGCCTCACATCTGAAGTTAATGACAACACCCAAGGTGTGGGAGTCATGTAACGAGCATAAACTTGACTTGAAAAATTAAAAACAAAGGGCAGGAAACAAAGCAAGAAAGGAGCACCTAGTTTGAAGGCATGGCAGGAAGAGTAAGTAATGAGGAACGCTGCAGTGAGATACACCAGGACTGGGATGATTTGGATGCTAAAAGATGAAAGCTAGTTCAAAGCAGCTAAATAGAGAGCAGTGACAGGTTCCTGGGGAAAAAAAGGATATCAAACAATTGGGTGTGTCATGAAATAAGAGAAATCAAAAGGTAAAAAGAGTCTAAAAGATAATTCTGTGTGCGGCATTAAAAATGAATGATAAGTAATAAGATGAGAAAGGAAAAATCTATGTCTAACATTAAAAACAAAGGAACATTACCAACTCTGCCTAAGTAGGGCAAAAAGGAGTCAGCTACGATTTATTAATATCAACAAAATCTAGAAGAAACAGACTAACTAAGGAGGGAACAAAGGAGAGAGAAGCCACTTGCAGTTGAAAAAAACCTTGAAGGTTATTCACTCCCAGGAGACAGGACTGCAGCAAAGGTAGGCACTGCTGTAGACTCTATGGATTGTATACTTTAACAGCTCTGCCAGGCTGGAGCTGCTCAGAGAGTCACAGACTCATAGAATTGTTTCAGTCAGAATAGACCTCTAAGATCATCAAGTCCAACCATCATCCCAGCAGCACCATGGGCATTAAACCATGTCCCCAACTGCCATGTCCACATATTTCTCAAACACCTCCAGGGATGGAAGCCAATGTACATACTTCCTCATGCACAGCTCTCTTTGTGGCCTGGAGATACCACCCATCACTGACAAAGGGCTGTAAGAGGACCACAACTTCCAAAGTCCATATGTTGTATCTACCACAGAAGACTCTGCTGGAATTTACACCCATCACCAAGAACTTGGATTACACCCACAAGACCTTGTGGGAGCCAAGGTTGGTGAAATCTTTCTTTTACTTCTTAACTCTCTCTCTCTCTCTCTTATTTTTCTTCTTTCTTCCCGTCATCTCTGCTGTGGTCCATTGCTAAGAGTTTTCATTTGCTCTACTAACCCAACTCATCAGCCATTTGGTGTCACTTCACTTTTATTTATTCCAAGTGAATTTTTTGAATCTCAGCATGGCCTCCCCTGCCACCCAGGGCCGGCACAGGGTACTGAGTCATGACAGCCACTCATCAGCTTCATTGCCCTTCCCTGGACATGCCCCAATACCTCAACATCCTTTTTGGAGTGATAGGCCCAAAACTGAACCAAGGACTGAAGGCATGGCCTAAACAGTGCCTAGTATAGGGAAACAATCATTTCCCTAATCCTGCTGGCCACAGCATTTTTGATCCAGGCCAGGATTCAGTGGCCTATTTGGCCACCTGGACACACACTGATTCATCTTTGCCTGGCTGTCAACCAGCTCCCTCAGGTCTTTTTTTGCTAGGCAGTTTCCAGCCAGTCTGCCCCACACCTGGAGCATTCATGGGGTTGTTGTGATACAAGAGCAGGACTCAGCACTTGGCTTTATTGAACCTCAGCCCATTGATCCATCTTGGCCATGTCCCTCTGTAAAGCAGAGGGACCTGCCTCCTACCCTCCAGCAGACCAACATTCCCACTCAATTTCATGTCATCTGCAAACTTACTGAGGGTGCATTCAATTCCATCATCTGAATCGTTAATAAAGATATTAAGGAGAACTAACCCCAGCATTGAGCCCCAGGAAACAACCCTTGCTGACCAAAACAACTCTTGTGACACCACTTTTGTTCATTTTAGCAATGTTTCAGCTGAATGACCACTGCTGTGGCCTCTAAGCTCACGTGTAGAGCTTGTTTCACTCATGTACTTACTTAGAGCAGAGATTTGATACCTCTATGATGATTTTGTTAGGATAAACCAAAACAAAAGAGAATGAATTGGCGAAACCCCTTCAGGTTGTAAAGCTGCAGCTTAAAAGTATCCTAAAATCACAATGAGATCTAACAAATGTCTGTGAAAATCTGGACCATAAGTGATGTCAGCAGAACTCTTAGCTCTGTGAGCTCAGTGCAGGATAGAGAGTGACCTGCCAGAAAGCAGCTGTGTGGAAAAGACTCCAGGAATCCTGGTGGACATCATCATGACCATGAGCCAGCAATGTGCCCTTGTGGCCAAGAAGGCCAGTGGGGTGCATCAAGAAGGATATAGGCAGCAGGTGAAGGGAGATTCTCCTGCCCTTGTACTCTATCTTGGTGAGGTTACATCTGAGATCCTGGGTCCAGTTCTGGGCTTTCCAGTTCAAGAAGAACAGGGACTTGTTGAAGAGTGTACAGCAAAGGGATACAAAGATGCTGGGGGAACTGGAACACTGCTTTCATATAGAAAGACTGAGGGACTTGGGGCTTCTTAGTCTGGAGAAGAGCAGAATGAGTGGGATCTCATCAATGCTGATCAGCTCTTCAAAGATGGGTGACAGAAGAATGGGACTAGTCTTTTTTTCAGTTGTTCCCACTGACAAGACAAAGGGTAATGGGCAGAAACTTGAATATAAGAAGTTCTATGATATGAGTTCTAAACATGGGAAAGAACTTCTTTAATTTAAGGATGATGGAACCCTGGAGCAAGCTGCTCAGAGAACGGTGGAGTCCGTCTTCATCTTTGGAGGCATTCAAAACCCACCTTGCCTTGTTCCTGTGTGAACTTCTCTAGGTCACCCTGCTTTGGCAAAAGGTTGGATCCAATGATCTCCAGAGGTCCCTTACAAACCCTAATTGTCTGTGATTCTGTGATTCCAAAATCATAGGTATCTTTTGCTCATTCTCATTCCCTCTTGTCTCCCGACTTTGTCATACATCATTTCAAGGAGGAATCCAACACCTGTTGGATAGAACATGCTGTCAAATGAATAAAAGGGACTTAGATCCAAAATGGAAGCAGTGGAACAAGGAGTGACATCTGTGTCTCTGAGCTGTGCTGAGAGTGGCACGAGGGTGGTCTAGGGCTCTTCAGCATTTCCTGCAGTGTTAGATCACATCTGGCTGATTCCATCTGAATCTGCCAGCCTTAGCAGATTAAAAATTATCTCCTTTGAAGTGAGAGAGGTTTGATGTTCATGCAGAGGGAATACAATGATTGATTTAGCTTTAGAACAGATATTAGGCAGCGCTCTCTGTCATTATCAGCCTCTTCTGCCTATTATCTGGAGAAAAAGGAGAAAAAAAAGATAATCCCTCAAAATACAAGCGATTGGTAGAAAATTAGAAAACATGTATGCCCAGAGACAAAAAAAAAAATTAGCCAGCACAGCATGGCTTTGTGAGGTAGAGCAATTGTGCCACTTCAGAAGGACCAAAAACATGTAGAAGGAGTAAGAAAAGCAGCAGCACATTGTTGCTGAGAGATAGCCAGAAGAATGATGACACTTAAGCCTGCTGAAATGATAAAATGATTGTTATGTAAAAAAGAAGTTAAGCTGGAACTCACTGAAACCTTCAAGCAGGTGAATAGCAGCTTTGTAAAGGGATTTTAAATATATCTCAGGGAGCCTAGGCAAACCTGGAATTACGACTGCCACTTGTTCATAGAATCATGCTTGAGTTGGAAAGGGTCTTCAAAATCACCCAGTTCTAAACTCTATTCTTGAAGGCCCCATTCAACCTGGCCTTGAACACCTCCAGGAAGGGGGCATCCACAACCTCCTCAGCAACCTGATCCATTGTCTTTCCACCCTCACCCTAAAATAATTCTTCCTAATCTCCAGTCTAAATATTCTCTCTTCCTGCTCAAAGCCATTCCCCTACTACATCCTTTCCTGGCTTTCATGTAGGCTCCTTTTAGGTACTGGATGGTTGCTGTGAGTCAGTTCTGCCTGTCTAACGGCTTTAAAAAACAGCAGAATGCTTTCAGGGATTGAAAACATCACTTGGGTTGCTATTTTACACCATTGAGATGATCAGGCAAAGAAAATTCCTTGTATGCAAGATACAAGACCCAGAGTCTCACACTAAGCAACAAGGTCAGCCTAGCTCTAAGGACAAGGGAGGTGGCACAGCAGGTTTGTGAACATTGCTGGATAACATGTATGAGGTTTGTGAGTTTAACAGAAAATCACAGATTCATGGATTGATGGAATTGTTTCTGCTGGAAAAGCCCTCTAAGGTCATCAAATCCAGCTGTCAACCTAAGCTTATCATGGCCAGTAAACAGATAAGTGCTGTTTCTGCATATTTCTTGAACACCTCAGTTGGTTTCAGGGGTCAGCCTTCCTAGCACCAACTAATGGAATGAGAGGAAGTTAGGGCAGAGAGAAGGAACAATTTCTTTCCTGCAAGAGTGGTCAGGAATTGGAATGCACTGCCCAGGAAGGTAAGCACCTGTGGAGACATTTGAAAAATGTGTAGACGTGGCATTTGGGAGCATGGTTTTGTGGACATGGTGGTTTTAGGTCTGGACTGGGTCACTTTAGAGGGCTTTTCCAATCAAAACAATTCTATGATTCTATAAAAAATGCCATTTTTTCTCTCATAGCAAAAAAACAAAAAAACAAACAAACAAAAAAAAAAAAACGTAAATCATAGTGGTTCTGATAGCATTCTGTGATGCTGTAACCAAATGGGTAGATGCAGGGAGAGCAGAAGATGTAGTCTACCTTGACTTTAGCAAGGCTTTTGACACTGTCTTCTATAACATCCTTGTAAGCAAGTTCAGGAAGTGTGGGATAGAAGAGTAGACAGTGAGGTGGATTAAAAAGTGGTTAAATAAGAGTGGAAAGAGTGGTGATCAATGGTGCAAGGTCCAGCTGGAGAGCTGTAAGCAGTGGAGTCCCCCAGGCATCAGTGATGGGTCCGGTCCTATGCAGTATCTTCATCAATGACATTGATGAGGGACAAAGTCTGCTCAGCAAGTTTGCTGATGATACTAAACTGGAAGGCTTGGCTGACACATGTGGAACCTGTGTGGCCATTCAGCATGACTTGGACAGACTGGAGAGCTGGGCACAGAGGAATCCAATGAGGTTCAACAAGGACAAGTGCAGAGTCCTGCATCTGGGGAGGAATAATAAACTGCACCAGTACAGGCTGGGAGGTATCTCCTGGAAAGTAGCCCTGTGGAGAAGCACCTGGGAGTTGTAGTGGACAAGAAGCTATCCATGGGACAGGAAAGTGCCCTTGTGGCCAAGAAGGCCAATGGAATCCTGAGATGCATTAAGAGGAGCTTGGTCAGCAGATCAAGGGAGGTTCTCCTCTCCCTCTACTCTGCCCTCGTGAGACCTCACCTAGAATATTGTGTTCAATTTTGGGCTTCCCAGTTGAAGAGGGACAGGAATCTACTTGAAAGAGTCCAATGGAGGGCTATGAAGATGATTAAAGGGCTGGAGCACTGCCCTGTGAGGAGAGGCTGAGGGACATGGTCTGGAGAAGAGAAGACTTAGGGGAGATCTAAGTAATGTTTACAAATATCTGAGGGCTGGGGGTCAAGAAGGAGGAGACAAACTCTTTTCAATTGCACCCTGTGATAGGACAAGGAGCAATTGGTATAAACTACAGCACAGGAAGCTCCACCTCAATATGAGGAAGAACTTCTTTACTGTAAGGGTCATGGAGCACTGAAACAGGCTCCCCAGAGAGGTTGTGGAGTCTCCTTCTCTGGAGAATTTCAAGACCCATCTGGATGCATTCCTGTGTGACCTGCACTAGATTCTCTGGTCCTGCTCTAGCAGAGAGGTTGGACTCAATGTTCTTATAGAGATCCCTTCCAACTCCTGACATCCTGTGATCCTGTGATATTGAAGAGAATGTCAAAAATACTCCACCCTCTTACAGCTAAAATGACACCATGTAACGAAAAATGAGTCAGGACCCTGGTTGCAGGACCCTGGTAGCTTTTGACAAAATCAACACCTTCATTAAAGGCAGCTTGTTAATAGCACACTTTGAGCCATTAGTGCTTCAGTTTAAAGTGAAATTCAGTTACAAACCTCTTTTGGTCCATATGGAATTAGCTTAATTAAGACAGACTAGCATTTTGGACCAAGCTAATTAATAGTTTAGGAATGGATTCAGCTTGAAGGTTTTCAGTAGTCTCTCAGAGGGAGACAGCTGCTCACCGTTGACATGCAAGACTAACACATTCCGCTTGAAAATGAACCTGAGAAGTTCCAGCTTAGCTTTGCTACTGCACGTATTGGAAATCTTCTTGCTCCCCAAGTATTCCTGGAGCTTCTTCTTCCCCCATCTAATTAGCTCCCGGATCCTAAAACAAAGTTGCTGAAGAACTTGGTGAGCTTGCTGCTGAATGAATTCATGGTGGAGCTTAGAAAAGGGCCAGAAGCAGAGTGGCCTGAGAGTATTGTCCCAGAATTACAGAGTTGTTAGAGTTGGAAAAGACCTCTAATATTATGGAGTCCAAATATCTACCCAACACCATGGCCATGAAAATATGGTCCAAGGTATCACATCCACACATTTCTTGAACACCTGCAAGGACAGTGCTCCACCACCTCCCTGGGCAGCCTGTTCGAATACCTGACCACTCTTGCAGGAAAGAAATTGTTCCTTTTCTCTGCCTTAGCCCTCTCTTGGCACAATGTTAGGCAATTTCCTCTTGTTGTATCACTAGGAACAAGAGCATTAACCTCAACTGACTCCAACCTCCTTTCAGGGAATTGTAAAGAGCAGCAAGACCTCCCCTCAGCTACATCTTCTCCAGACTCCAATTCCCAGTTCCCTCAGCTGCTCCTCACCAAGCCTGTTCTTTAGACCCTTCACCAGCTTCTTTGCCCTTCTCTGGACCTGCTCCAGCAGCTCAATGTGATGGTTCAGCAGTTATCAGCCCCCACACACCTTGAAATAACCCAGGCTAGGACTCAGTCTGCTGGAAGTTAATAAATGAAGCTTTATATTTACAGCTTTGCACAATACACAAGCAGATATTTACAATGTCTAACAGATATTTACAGACATACAGTGAAAAGGTAATACACAAACACCACACCCCTCCCAGAGATCAAAATCCTTAAGAGGGGTAACAAACCACCTCTATCACCTTCCACCTTTCCCCAATCTTATCTCACCATCTGTTTTATGCAGCAGACAGGTGAAGGTAGATTGGCCAGGGGGGTTAGCAGCAGGAAAGAAGTTAGTGAAATTATTCAGATCCAGATAGGAAGGCAGGGAGAGAGAGCCATGCAAGAGCAGCCACAGCCCAAAATGGCCTGAAGCAGTCTGACTTATCTATATTTGGGTTACAACTCTTAAAACATTTGTTTTCTTTCTCAGTAAAGCTATGAGTGAAGTAGCACCATCAGTGTTTTCATCTCTCAGCCTATAGCCTAATTTCTCATTCAAATCCTCCAATTAGTTCAAACCAGCACAATCTGCAAGGACAGTGACTCTACCACCTCCCTGGGCAGCCTGTTCCAATGCTTGACCACTCTTGCAGGAAAGCAATTGTTCCTTTTCTCTGCCTTAACCCTCCCTTGGCACAATATTAGGCAATTTCCTCTTGTTTTATCACTAGGCAGAAGAGTCTAACCCCCATTTGACTCCAACCTCCTTTCAGGGAGTTGTAAAGAGCAGTGAGACCTCTTCTCCAGACTTTAGTTCCCAATTCCCTCAGCTGCTCCTCACCAAGCCTGTTCTTTAGACCCTTCACCAGCTTCTTTGTCCTTCTCTGGACCTGCTCCAGCCACCTAGTGTCCTTCTTGTCATGATTGTGTGTGGTGATGCTATTCCCATGTGACCTTCTCCAGGTAACCCTGCCTTAGCAGGAGGATTCAACTCAATGATCTCCAGAGGTCCTTCTAGCCCCTAATTTTGTGTGATTCTGTGATACTGGTGGTATATGTACTGGGTTTGACTCGATGATCTAATGGTTGGATTTGATGACCTTGAAGGTCATTTCCAATCAAAATGATTCTGTGATTCTGCAAAGGAGGCTTTTAAAAAATAACTGTGCTCTAAACTCTGAAGATCATTCCTTATTTTCTGAAGCTAGAAGAAAAGTTAAAGAATAATAATTTTTTAAAAATATGATTTCATGATGTTGTTCACCAAATTTGGAATAAAAAAATATTTATACATTGAATAAAAAAAAAGAAGAGAGAAAGAAAAAGAGATTTTGTGATTCTTATTAAAAGAGAAAAGCAGTAGCTCTGGTGGTAGCTCTGCTTGATCTTTGTGTTTCCTTCCAACCCAAACCATTTTGTGATTCTATGATAGGAAGCCATTTCTAAAGGAATTACTGACAGGAAAAGGTTGTGCCCTGAAAATTTCCAGACTGAATGACTGAAACAGAGCAACTGCAGAGGGAGAGGAAAGAAAATAGATTAACAATGATGACTGACAAGATTCCTCTGAAAAAGGGATATCTTAACCAAAAAAAAAGGACACATTATAACCTTATAACATTACATGAAGCTTGAGGAGGGGAGATTTAGACTGCAGATTAGGAAAAATTTTTCACAGTGAAGGTGGTGAGACACTGAAACAGTTTGCCCAGGGAGGTTGTGGATGTTCCCTCCCTGAAGGTGTTCAAGGCTGGGTGTAGTGGGAGGTGTCCCTGCCCACGGCAAGGTAGTTGGCACTAGATGGTTTTGAAGGTCCCTTCCAACCCGAACCATTCTATGAATGCAAAAGAGAATCCAAACCGTGCATAAATCAGCAGCAGCAGGGTACTAAAACCCCTCCCTTTGCCTGCCTCTTCGTGATGTTATTTTCTTTTTCATGCTGGATGTACAGAAAGGCAGAGAAGCAGACATTTTCCTTTTGCTGTGTCTTGCTACTGATATCTTCTAGTAAGTGTGCTCTGAAAATATACATTTTCCGGGTTTGGTTGATTGGTTAGTTTTGGTTTTGTTTAGGTTTTTTTTTTTTTTTTGTTTGGTTTGGTTTATTTTGTTTCAGAAGAAAAGCCAATAAAAAATGCCATAAACAAGCAATGCAAGAAAATTTAGGGTAAAAGAAAATCTTTTTCGACTTTCCAAAAATATTGGTTCTTTGTTCATGCCCTGTGCATTCTAGCAGCTAGTTGTAAGATTTGGGTTTGTTTGTTTCTTTGGTCGATTTTTTTTAGGCAGCATATTATTTTTCTCATTAAAAAAAAATATTTTNGTCACACAGAAATGCAGCCAAATGGGTCTTGAAAGTCTCCAGAGGAGACTCAACAACCTCTCTGGGCAGCCTGCTCCAGGGCTCCAGCACCTTCACGGCTTCCTCTTTGTCTTCCTGCTGATAATGGAGGAAAAAAAATAAAATAGAAAAAGAAAGAAAAAGAAAAAGAAATAGTGGGTTTTTTTGCAGGAGAAAATTGAAAAATGCAGCTGCACACCACCGTGTGAGATTTTCCAGTGTGAATTCTGGTCACAGAAGCACTGTGGAGGGGGTTAGACCTCTCCCTTCTGATAGCCATGGAATGATGTTGCCCTTGTCAGACAGTGAAAGGATTGGAATGCTGGAATTCTGAACCTTCACTTCTACTTTTCTCCTCCTTTCCTGCAGACAAAAGTGCTGCTTTTTTTTTTTTTTTTTGACACAGACAACTGCATTATGGGCTGTATTTGTTCTCTTTTTCCCCCACCCTTTTATCAAAAAGCTATTGATTATTTTCTAATGGGATTTGTTCTCGGGGTAGGGAAGAACAAAGCTTGTGCTGTTTGTTCCAACTTCCTTGGAACTGCTGTTAGTAGCTGAGATTTGCCTGCAATGGTTTAGTGAAGCAGTCAGAGCTGCTCCCATTCACTTCAAAGGCACGAGATGAGCAGTTCCATCAGGGCTTCATACCCCACACATTTCATCTTCAATAGTCACTTTGTTTTCCTATCAAATTCAGTCATCTCTGTTCAAGTTATCTGACTGCTATCACAGAACGGTTGGGTTGGAAGAGACCTTTAAAGGCCATCTAGCCCCTTTAAAGCTCATCTAGTCCCACCCCTAGCAGTCAGCAGAGACTTCCCGTAACTAGAGCAAGTTGCTCAGAGCCCCTAACAAACTGACCTGGAACAGAACCTCTCTGGGCACCCCCAGGCATTTTCCAAACACTGTCCCAAGCCTGGAGCATTCACAGGGTTGTTGTGACCAAAGTGGAGGACCCAGCATTTGGCTTTGTTAAAGCTTATCCAACTGGCCTTGTCCCATCGATCCAGCCTGTCCAGGTGTTTCTGCAGAGCCTTCCTACCCTCCAGCAGATCAACATTCCCACTCAGTTTAATGTCATCTCCTGATGCTGTACCCCACAAACACACACAAGTCAAAGTACAGGATAAAAATAGATATAAGCAAACCTATATAATTTCATAGGTAAGAAAATTGAGGTGGGCTTTCCTGAATGGAACAATTAGTTACACGACATCTGCTAATTAATCTAAGAAGCATTCTCAGTGCATGTAATGCTGCAGAACTGTTTACAAAGGTTCACAGGTTTGGAAGTGACTCTGAAAGATCATCTTGTCCAACCCCTCTGCAGTCAACAGGGACAACTCCAACTGCATCAGGTTGCTAAGGGCCCCACCAAGGCTCCAGGGATGGGCCTCAACCACATCTCTGGGCCACCTATTACCGTATTTCACTACCCTCATTGCAAAGAACTTCCTCTTAATGTCTAACCTAAATCTGCCCTGCTCCAGTTTCAGACCATTGCCTCTTATCCTTTCACTACAAGCCCTTCTAAACAGTCCCACTTCAGCCTTCCTGCAGGTCCCCTTCAGACATTGAAATGTCACTCTGAGGTCTCCCTGAAGCCTTCTCTTCTGAAGGCTGAACAGCCTCAACCCTTTCAGCCAGTCCCCACCTGGGAGGTGCTCCAGCCTTCTGATCAACTTTGTGGCCTCCTCCAAACCCACTCCAGCAGGTCCATGTCCCTCTTGTGTTTGGGGCTCCAGATATGGATGCAGTACTCCAGATGAGTTCTTACCAAAGCAGAGCAGAGCAGAGCAGAGCAGAGCAGAGGGGCAGTATGCCCTTTATCCATCTGCTGGACACGTTTCTTTTGATGCAGCCCAGGGTGCCATTAGCCTTCTGGTCTGCAAGTGCCCATTGCTGGCTCATCTCCAGCTTCTCATCCAGCAGCACCCCCAAGATTTTTTCTGCAGAGCTGCTGAGATTTGCCATGGGAAGCCTTCAGAAGGAACAGAGATGAATCAGTTGGCAGTGATTGCATTGTGAGCAGTGATGACAATCTCACTGTATCTGAACGCTGCTGGGTCCCTTCCTCCCCCAAGCACACCCCATGTTTTTATTCAACAAAGAAAAGCTGATTTCTGCATTCCTGTAGCAAAAAAAAAAAAAAAAGCACAAAGAACTTCAGCCACCTTTGCAGCATCCAGCAGGAGGATTTCTCTACAGAAAGGCAAAGCCTATCTTTGCCATCCTCTCTATGTGTGGATTTCAGCATATTTCTCTTCACGCAGGCTCATCTGAAGGATTCTTTTATTTTATTTGAAACCTTCTCCTTAAAGAGAGGGTTTGTGGTTTTTTAACTTTAGGTGAGGTTCTAAACATTAGCATTTGTGTGCATTCCATTCAGCCTACCTCATCATTTTCTTGTTTCATGCCCAAGGCTTAGCAGTTGGAGTTTAAAACCAGCCAGCTTTAATGTCTGTGACTGACATGTAATTTCTGCTTACTTTAAAGCTTTTTTTTTGCCTTTTTTTTTTTTTTTTGCTAACTTTGCCTTTTTTAATATTCTTTCCTGTCCATAATCACAAAGCTACATAAGCTTTTTTTTTTTTGTGGCTTAATAAATATTGTCAATTTTTTTTTTCCCCTCAAGCTCACCATGGTGTGTGTGTGTGTGTTCCTCTTCAAAGATAGTTATTAAGCACATGAAAAAAAAAAAAGGAAGCTTGTTAAATTTGTAGATTCTTTTTCTGTTGTTATTATTATTCCTGCTGCTTATATTTAAAGGAGGAAAGATAATCCATTAAAGAGGGCAAACTGTCAAAAATAGGGCCCTATGTATCACTAAGTATAACCTTCGAGGGTTTAAATAATATTGTGGCTATGACACAAATCAACAAAAGCCTCTAAATGTGAAATTAAATGCTCTACCTTCCAGTAGCACCATTGTCAAGGTAGGAGCTCAGATCCATGTGAGTGCAGAGGATGCTTTTAGCTCACAGCCACAACATCATTAACTCACATTCTTCAGAGTGAACAATAACAAGAAAGCTGCTAGTTGGAAATGCACTGAACTGTAGTTGTTTGGGGTGGAAAAATAAACCCTTTAGGATGATCAGGTGAAACCATCCTCTAACTCCGCAAATGCTGGTTCTAAACCAGGTCCCTCAGCACCACATGTCTGCATTTTAGACTGGATATTAGGAAAAAAGTATTGACTGAGACATTGGAACAGACTGTCCAGGAAGGTGATGGATGGAGTCAGCAACCTTGGAGGTGATCAAGAAACACATGGACATGGCTCTCTGGGACATGGTTTAATGGCCATGGTGGTGTTGGGTTGATGGTTGGACATAATGATCTCAGAGGCCTCTTACACCCGAAACAGTTCTATGATTCTACGATTATCAAGAAGCACTCACCATTTATCAGAATTTCCCCAAAAGTCCATCTTCTCCTCACTGATTATTTTAATTATGTTGTTCAGGTTAGGGATGGAATGATGCCAGCCCTGCTAACACAGAGCTCTGGGTTCCAGTTCCGTTACAGCATAAGGAGCCCTGTGCCCTTTTGTGCTGGTTTGAACTAATTGGAGGATTTGAATGAGAAATCAGGCTATAGGCTGAGAGATGAAAACACTGATGGTGCTTCTTCACTCACAGCTTTACTAAGAAATTTTAAAAAAATGTTTTAAGAGTTGTAACCCAAATATAGATAAGTCAGACTGATTCTGATCATTTTGGGCTGTGGCTCTTGCATGGGTCTTTCTCCCTGTCTTTTGTAGCTGAATCTGAATAATTCCACTAACTTCTTTCCTGTTGCTACCCACCCCAGACAATCTACCTCCGCCTATCTGCTGCATGAAACAGATGGTGAGATAAGACTGGGGAAGCGGGGAGGTGGTAGGGGTGGTTAGAAAGCTCTCTTAGGGATTTTGATCTCTGGGAGGGGTGTGGTGTTTCTGTATTACCTTTTTACTGTATATATCTGTAAATATCTGTTTATACATTGTAAACATCTGCTGGCATATTGTGCATAACTGTAAATATAAAGCTTCATTTATGAACTTCCAGCTGACTTAGTCCCAGCCTGGGTTATTTCAAAGTTGGGGNCTTTCTTCAAGATCAGAAATGAACATTCAGCACAAGAAGGACATGGAACTGTTGGAGCAGGTCCAGAGGAGGCCACAAAGATGATCAGAGGGCTGGAGCACCTCCCCTATAGGGACAGGTTAAGAGAGTTTGTGGTGTTCATGCTGGAGAAGAGAAGGCTCTGGGGAGACCTTAGAGCAGCTTTCTGGTACCTGAAGAGAGCCTATGAGAAAACTGTCACAGGACAAGGGGTTGTAGTTCTATGACAAGGGGCAATGGCTTTGGGCTGGAGGAGGGGAGATTTAGACTGGAAATAAGCAAGCAATTATTTAAAGTGAGGGTGGTGAGACACTGGAAGAGGCTGCCCAGGGAAGTCATGGATGCCCCCACTTGGTAATTACTTGAGGCCAGGTTGGATGCCTGAGCAACCTGCTCTAGTGGACGGTGTCCCTGCCCATGGCAGAGGGTAGGCATTATATGATCTTGAAGATGCCTTCCAACCAAGGTCATTCTGTGAATTTTACTCTCATTTTTCTATGTAAGCATGGGTTAAATGAAGGTGGTTGGAACATTTCATGCATGGTGCCATGCAGTAGTCAGACTGGAGGTCTCACATTTCTTCAAAACGACTTCTCTGTGTCAGCCTTTGGTTTTTCTTTGCCAGCATCTGTAGGGTTTATTGTGATGCATATGGATAACATACAGCTCATTTGTTAGGATACAAGGGGATACAGAGCTGTAAATAGTCACTGCAAAAAAAAAAAAAAAAAGCATTTCCATAAGCCTCTGTGCTTATCTTTGTGTTTAATATATTATATCCATGTCAAGCTCTAGTAGATTTCAAAGTAAAATCAAAACGTTCAGGAGCAGGAAAGAAAAAGCAACTTAATTTAATTTCAAGCCAGCCTTAAAGTCACCAAACAGCATTAAAATAACATTGAATCTCTCTTCTACAACTTCAAATAAAACACAGTTTAAAATCCATAAGAAACCTTCCAACCCAAATTCGCAACAAACCTCCCTGCTGCAAGATTCATAAAATCATAGAATTTTTTAGATTGGAAAATACCTCTAAGATATTCAAGATACTCAACATCAGCACGGTCATTAAACCATATGCCCAGGTGCCACATCCACACGTTTCCTGAACACCTTCAGGGGTAGTGACTCTACCACCTCCCTGGGCAGCCTATTCCAATGTCTGATCTCTCTCGCAGGAAAGAAATTTTCACTAATCTCCAAAATAAACCTCCCCTAACACAATTTCAGGCAATTTTATCTCAATCCAACACCTGACACTAGGGAGAAGCAAACAAATCCTCGCCTCACTCCAACGTCCTTTCAGGGAGTTGTAGAGAGCAATGAAGGCAATGCTCAGAGGGCTGGAGCACCTCGGCTATGAGGACAGGCTATGAGAGTTGGGGCTCTTCAGCCTGGAGAAGAGAAGGCTTTGAGGAGACCTTATAGTAGCCTTCCAGTTTTCCAGGGCCTACAGGAAGGCTGGGGAGGGACTATTCACAAGGTCTTGTAATGACAAGAAAAGGAGTAATGGGTTTAAACTGGCAGAAGGGAGATTTAAACAGGATGTTATGAGGAAGTTCTTTCCAGTGAGGGTGGTGAGACACTGGCACAGCTTGCCCATGGAGGTTGTGGCTGCTTCCTCCCTGGAGGTGTTCGAGGCCAGGTTGGATGAGACCTTGAGGGACCTGCTCTAGTGGGAGGTGTCCCTGTCTATGGCACAGGGGGAGTTGGAACTGGATGATCTTTGAGGTCCCTTCCAACCTCAACCATTCTATGATTCTATGATTAATGAGGTCTCCCCTCAGCCTCCTCTTCTGCAGCTCCCTCAGCTGCTCATCACAAAGACCTGTTCTCCAGACTGAAGGGTGTGACTTTGTTACACTTCTTTGGACATGCTCCAGGACCTCAATGTACTTCTTAGAGCAAGGTTTGAACCCTGAAACCAAGGCATGGCCTCATCAGTGCTGGCTGGGTTCAGGGGCATGATCCCTGCCCTGGTCCTGATAGCCACACTGTCGCTGATCCCAGCCAGGATGCTGCTGCCCTTCTTGGCCACCTTGAATACATACTGGCTCATCTTTATCCAGCTGGAAATCAACATCCCCAGTTTCCAGTCACTTTTCTCCAGGTTTGGGAGCATTCATCACCCAATTTAGTGTCATCTTCAAAAGAGCACAGGAAGAGGTGTTCTTGCTGCACTGACTCATCTCTTCTAAGGCGAGAGAAAATTTGTATTTTCTTATCTATCTGGAGATTTTCAGCTGCTTCTACAGCTGTTAATAATCTGTTAAGCTGGCATTTTAGCAGCAACATGAAACTCAGGCACAATATTGGTGGCTCCATCCTGCAAAGATAAGTCATCTTCAAAAGGAGGCACAAAAACATTGGCTCTAAGCTGCTCATGCACAGCAAGATAGGATCATCTACCAGGATTTTTACATGTTTTGTTCAGGCATAAAGGCAACTTTGCTGCCTGAAGCTCCATGCTCTGAAACAGGGGGAAAATAATAGCTTGGGATGACAGTACTGTGCACAAAAAAAAACCTCACAGCAGGACTGCTGCACATAAAAAACCCTCACACTAGGACGTGTTGCACATATGGATAAGTATTTTTCAGCTGAAGGCTGAGGGTACCATAGTATCTTGAGTTAAAGATCACAGAATTATAGAATCAAACAATGGTGAAAGTTGGAAGGGACCTCTGGAGGTCATTGAGTCCAACCACCCTGCCAAGGCAGGGTTACCTAAAGATGGTCACACAGGAACACATCCATGTGGTTTTTGAACGTCTCCAGAGATGGAGATTCCATGACCTCTGGCCAGCCTGCTCCAGCACTTCACACTGAAAGTAAAGAAGGCTCTCCTCATCTTCAGACAGAACTTCTTATTTTCATGTTTGTGCCTTTTACTCCTTCTCCTGTCGCTGAGAACAATTGAAAAAAGACTGGTCCCATCCTTCTGACACCTACCCTTGAAGTACTGATCAGCACTCATGAGATTCCCCCCTCAGTCTTCTCTCCAGACTAAAATGTCCCAATTCTCTCAGTCTTTCCTCATCAGAGAGATGTTCCAGTTCCCTCGGTATATTTGTAGCCTTTTGCCATACTTTCTCCAGCAAGTCCCTGTCCTTCTTGAACTAGGGAGCCCAGAACTGGACACGGGATTCCAGATGTGGCCTCACGAATTTGTGCCCATTTCTTCTTGTCCTTTCACTGACCACTAGTGAAAGGAGCCCAGCCCCATCCTCACACCCTGCATCCTCTAGCTGTTGATCAGCAGATCAGAAGATCCCCTGTCAGATTGCTCTTCTTCAGGCCAATCAGCCCCAGGTCTCTCAGCCTTTCCTTCTCATAGTGATCATTCCCTGTCTCTCTTGATCAGGGGAGTCCAAACCTGGACACATTAATCCAGCTATGTCAAAATAGAAAGGGAGGAGAACCTCCCCCATCCACCCAGAATCTCGCTAATGGATCTCACTTCATTTTGAATTAAAGTTTTTGATAATGCTCTTTGAAGTCCTGAAAATTTTATCTTGGTCACTGAAGATGCTGTTCCTTTACACTTTAAAAATACTCAACCTCTTCTGTTTTCTCTGTGTTTTGGTGTGGGTTTTTTTGTTGGGTTTTTTTTTCCTGAACTGTGAGCACGCTGCTTGGTGACAGCAGGAACTTAGCACAAGTTTTCAAACTCTATTACTAAGGAGCTCACAAATATTTTGAAAAACCAAGACAGGCTGAAAAAAGAGGGAGAAATAAACCCTCAGATGAAGCAGTCTT
>VWZI01016217.1:193993-231622 GCA_013396835.1 Psilopogon haemacephalus
AAAAAAAAGGTCATGGAAACGTCTCCTGTCAGTTGCTAGTCAGGAGTAGAATGGCTGCGTTACTAATCCTGTAGCATGACCTACAGCACAAGGCGGAAAAATCAGAACACATCAAAATGAATCAAACGAGAGAGAATAAGCAGCTTGGACTTCATACAGGAAAATTATTGGTGGAGAAATCCAATATATTGTACCATAGATTTTTCTTTTTTAAATCCAATGCATTAATAAGAATGAGGTGCTTCTTATGCTAAAAAAAAAAAAAAAAAAAAAAAAAAAACAAAATCCCAAAAAAGTGCCACCTAGGGCAGGTCCAGGTCAGCTAGTGCACCTAGTGCATCCAGATGGGTCTTGAAAGACTCTAGAGAAGGAGATTCCACATTTTCTCTGGGCAGCCTCCTCCAGGGATCCAGCACCCTCACAGTAAAGATATTTTTGCTCATGTTGAGGAGGAACTTCCTGGGCTCCAGTCTGTATCCATCACCCTTTGTCCTGTCACAAGACACCACTGTAGGAATTCCTTTGTTAACCTTTGCTCAGAGACTGGTGCAAGGATGTTTTGTGTTTACTGAAATGAAAGCTATGGGTACATGGTGCCACTGAGTTGGTGGAAAACTGCTGCTAGGACACAGAAAGATAAGTGTGAAGGACTGAAAATACGTAAGAGCAGAACCTCGGGAGATGTTTTGTGTTAGAGATAGCTACTGTCTCCGAACTAAGTAAAAGAATGTAAACTTTGCTAGAATATGCGTTTGCATTTCAGTAAGCTGTTATTAGCCAATAGCAGTGTAGTTTGAGGTGCATGAACACTTAGCTATTACCAATCCGCTTTGAGAATGATACGTGTGATTATGTGCTGACCAGCCTTACATGATATATATACTACTGCTTGTCACTGAATAAATTTGGAACTTGTTTGTATCAAACTGCCTCCCCGTCTCCTCACCGCAGCAACCGCTGGAAAGAATCTGGCTCCTTCTTCTTGACAGCCACCCTTCAGATATTTATAAACATTAATAAAGTCTCCTCTCAGTCTGTTCTTCTCCAGACTAAACATCCCCAAATCTCTCAGCCTTTCCCCATCAGACAGATACTCCAATCCCTTCATCACCCTCAGAGCCTCCATTGGACACTCTGGAATATAGAGGTGGGTTGGAAGTAGATGATCCTTGTGGTCTCTTCCAACCTTGACTGATTCTATGATTCTATATCCCTGTCCACCCTGAATTGGAATCTTCACTTGTTGCTTCTTTGATGGGAAAAAAAAAAAAGAAAATTAATGAGTGGTTGACGAAGTCATAAAATGACAAAAGTCTCATGCAGCCTTGACAAGTGAAGGCTCCACCTTTTTATCATTTCCCTGACAGAAAATACACCGTGTCTGGCCTTAAGTCTGCTCTAAAATCTCTCCATTACTCCTTTGGAAGAAACAAAGTCAAACTCTTCACTTACGGCATTGCATCTGCTAATAAAAATCCTAGAAAATCTAGATCTCTTTTCCTCCCTGCCCTAGGCAGGAGACTTCTTGAAGGTGCCTTCCAACCTAAACCATTCTACTGTTCTGTGCTAATGAGTTGTTTACATTAAACCATTTATTAAATATCATCAACTGCTTTGTATTGTTCAACCCAAGTGTGCATTCCTTTCTTAGAGAATCACAGCTATTGATACCAATCTTCTACAAAGGAGTTTGGAACAAGCAAACTACAGCTCCTCCATGCCTTTTTAGCTATTTCTAGGAGACCACAACAAGAAGAAATCCAGTATTAGGAAGTATTCATATCATAGATACACAGAATGGTTTGGGTTTGAAGGAACTGGTTTGAGAGACTGAGAAACCTGGGGTTGTTTAGTCTGGAGAAGAGAAGGCTGAGAGGAGATCTGATCAATGTGTACAAATATCTCAGGGGTGGGTGTCAAGTGGCTGAAGCCAATCTTTTTTCTCTGATCAGCAGCAGTAAGACAAGGAGCAACAAGTACAAACTGGAACACAGAAGGTTCCACCTCAACATGAGGAGAAATTTCTTTACAGTGAGGGTGACAGAGCACTGGAACAGGCTGCCCAGAAAGGTTCCAAAGTCTCCTTCTCTGGAGACATTCAAAGCCTACCTGGATGCATTCCTGTGCAGATTACCCTAGGGGATCCTGCTTTGGCAGGGAGGTTGGAATCAATGACCTCTGAAGGTTTCTTACAACCTCTAAAGTTCTGTGGTTCTGTGATTCTGTGAACCTTCAAGATCATCTAGTTCCAACCACCCTGGCATGGACAGGAACACCTTTCACTAGACTAGGTTACTCAAAGTCCCATCCAGTGTGGCCTTGAACACTTCCAGGGAGTGAGCATCCACAACTGCCCTGGCCAGCCTGTTCCAGCATCTCACCACTCTCACTGTAAAGAACCTCTTCCTAATCTCCATTCTAAATCTCCTCTCTTTTATTTTGCATTCAGATCCAATTTATTGGCTTTTCTTCCCAGCTCCTTTCCTCAAAAGAAAGATTTTTGGGAGTAGACCTCTCCTGAGCTCTCCAGAATTAGTTTATGAAATATGGAGCTGGGTAGCAGTAGAGACTTTCTCCCATTCACTTTATATTTTTTTACTACGCAATTCTTCTTCAGCTCTCTAAAGAATGATATATCAAACTGAGGAGCTGATGCACTTTGAACACAAAAAAGATAGATAGCTTTTTTTTTTTTTTCCATTAGTCTCAAATTTCTCTGCTCCTACATCTGTCACAATAATAATAAAAGCTGACAGTGCAGATCAGGTGGGGATTTCCCACCACAGAGGGAGTGTGCTTTCTGGAAGATAAAATGACAATTTGTTGAAATCATAGATGTTTAAATTTCAGACAAATAAGGCAGCTCTCACTCCATGTCTCTCATTCTTTAAGGATCACAGAATCATAGAATGGTTCAGCTGGAAAATCTAAGATTGGTGAGTCTAACCATCAACCCTACATGACCATAGCCATCAAACTATGGCCCAAAGTGCCATATCCACACGTTTCTTGAACACCTCCAGGGATGATGACTCCACCACCGCCCTGGGCAGCCTGTTCCAATGCCTGATCACTCCTGCAGCAAAGAAAGTTTTCCTAATCTCCAAAGTATTCACAATTTCAGGCCATCTCCTTTCATTCTATCACCTGATTCTAGGGACAAGAGACCCACCCCACCTCACTCCAACCTCCTTTCAGGGAGCAATGAGGTCTCCCCCAGCCTCTTCTTCTCCAGAGTAACAACCCCATTCCTCTCGGCTGCTCCTCACCAGACCCATTCTCCAGACCCTTCACTAGCTTTGTTGTCCTTCTCTGGACTGCTCCAGCACCTCAATGTCCTTCTTGGAGTGAAAGGCCCAAAACTGAGCCCAGTATTCAAGATGTAGCCTCACCATTCACACCAGTCCCTGTGAAAATCTGACAGGCAGATGTCCAAGAAAATGATCTGGGAGGCTGCTCTGCTGTGCTGTTAATTGCAGAGACACCAAAGCCAAGCTAACTGCTGGTCTGTACAGCCTTGGAGCTCCATCCTGTCCAAGCAGCAGGTGTAGCCTGCTCGAGGTGCAAAGCTCTTAGTCCTGGTTTCTCTCTAGAGCTCTGTGAAAGGCAGTTGACATGAGGTGGGTGTCAGACCCTTCTTCCTAATGTCAGGTGGTAGAACAAGATGAAGTGGCCTGAAATTATGCCAGAAGAGGCTTAGGTTGGAGATTAGGGAAAAAATTCTTCCCCATAAGAGTGGTCAGGCATTGGAACAGGCTGCCTAGGGAGGGGGTGAAGTCACCATCCTTGGAAATGCTCAACAAACATGTGCATATGGCACTTTGGAATGTGTTTTAATGGTCATAGTGGTGTTGGGTAGGCACTTGGACTCCACCATCTCAGAGGTATTTTTCAGCCCAAGCAATTTTATGATTCTGTACAACCAAGGTGCAAAGTTCTTAGTCTGTGGTCAAGATGCAAAGATCTTAGCCCATGCCCATGGTGCAAAGCTCTTAGTCTACCACCAAGGTGAAAAGCTCTTATCCCATGTCAAAATTGTAAAGTGTGAGCCCCATTACCTGTCCCTGAGGAGCGCCACTCATCACTTGCCTCCACTTAGACACTGAGCCATTGACCTTCACTCCTTGAGTGTGATCATGCAGCCAATTACTTACCTACCAAGTGGTCTCCCCATCAAATCCAAGCCTTTCTAATTTACAGCCCAAGATGTTGGGGGTGGGGAACACAGTGTCAAACACTGCAAAAGTCCAAGTAGAAAACATTGCTTGTTCTGCTGCATCCTAGTCCCTGGCTGCTATTAGTTTTATCTCGACTTGGGCTGTTTCATAAGTCCAGCAGGCTCTGCAGCTCCGCTCAGATCAGGAGATCTTCCCCAACTGCTTCGTTTCTCCTGAGGATTTGCTAAATGTATTTGAGATAAACTTGTTATCTGGAGCCAAACAGTTGATACTACTCCTGTCAAAACCCAGATGATTGTTAGGCAATAATTTTCACTCCACAGCCGAGTATTTCATGGATACAAAGTAAGCCCCTGCTGTGCTCTAAAACTCAGAAGGTGAAGGTATCAGCTCGATGTGCTTTGGGAAATGATGGATCTGTGCTGTCTTAAATGACTTACAGATCTATCCCAGCACAGCAAAGCCAGGCAAGTCCTCCAGGGAGCTGTACTCACCAACTCTGTTTGAAAGACCTTTCCAAATATCTCTTTTCTTTGCTTTTCAGAGAAGATTGGCATGTGACTTTAATCAATTGGACTTCAGTAAACTTCACACCTCTGTTCTGCAGTGCTCTGCTAAGCTCTTAATACTTGAGAAGCTTTGCAGAGCTTCAGATATGTTGGGTTTACTGATGATGGCTGTTTCCAGCTTGCAAAAACTCCATATATTGGAATGACTCAGGCATGAGAGAATTAAGTAGAAGAGATGTTAACATTGGCGTCAACAGCCTTAAAGGGAACTGAGCTGTTGAATTACAGAATCATAAAATCATTTAGCTTGTAAGAGATCCTCAAGATCATTGAGTCCAACCATTAATCTTACTCTATGAATCCCTTAAGATTTGGCTTCAAAAGTAGATGTTGCTCCGGGTCGCTCAAGGTTCCATCTAAACCCAAGGTGGATGGGGCCTTGAGCATGTTTGTTTAGCAGGAGGTGTTCCTGCCCATGGAAATAGATGATCTTGAAGATCTCTTCCAACCAAAACCAGTCTAGGCTTCTATATACTAAAAATTTACAAGCCTACAATTAATAGAGTCTCCTCTGTGGGACTGAAGAGACTTTTACCAACATATCACAGAATGCCTGTCATTTGGAATTGCTCATTGGTCCAGAGGAGGCCATGAAAATTATCAGAGGGCTGGAGTACCTGCCCTATGGAGACAGGCTGAGGAACTTGGGACTGTTCAATCCAGGAAGAGAAGGCACCTGGGAGACCTTAGAAAAGCCTTCCAGTACCTAAAGGGAGCTACAGGAGAGCTGGGGAGGGACTTTCGACAAGAGCTTGAGTAATAGGAGGAGGGGTAATGGACTTAACCTGGAGGAGAAGGGATTTAGACAGAAGATTAGGAAGAAATGTTTTATAGCGAGAGTGGTGAGACACTGTAACAGGCTGCCCAGGGAGGCTGTGAATGTCTCTTCCCTGGAGGTATTCAAGGCCGGGTTGGAGAGGCGCTTGAGCAACCTGGTCTAGTGGAAGATGCCCCTGCTCATGACAGTGGGATTGGAACTAGATGATCTTTAAGATCCTTTTCAACTCAAACCATTCTGTGATTTTATGAATTCTGACCTTATTTTCAAAATAATATAGAGCAGTTTGTCCTGTATGTTTCCCTTGCACACATATTTTAATGCTTCCTTTTTAGAAACATCGTAGAAATAACAAGTTGAGTTTGAAACTTTCTGCTCCAGATTTGCAAACACAAGTAATCATGTAGGTCACAATCCCTGGGTTTAATTAGATGACCATACCAAAACCCATTTTATAAGAAGGCTTGGATAAATAAAACAAGGTCAAAATGCTAAATCATTTTCCAGAGTAGAAATGTCCTCTGTGGTTATATTTTGCTAGCATGGCACTTAGCTTGCAGCAGTTTGTACCAACAAGTCACCGTGAAGGGGATAGGGGAAAGAGGTTTTACAAATGTAGTATGGAATCTTAGAGGAAAAAAAGAAAAAACTAATTTGCTGTAATTTTCCTACCTGGAAATGCTTCTGATTTATCTTATTGTTGCAGCTGGAATCAGCTGTGAAGGTAAATTGCTGAAGAAGCAGTTTGCTAACCCAGTTTATTCCCATCAGACAGAGCTGCCTTCTAATGAGTAATGGGAAAACAAGAGTCATTTTTAATGCATGATGTATCTTTTATGTAGCATTTACAGCCCCAAATATATGTATCTGTAGAATCACAGAATGGTAGGGGTTGGAAGGGACCATTGCAGAACATTGAGTCCAAAACCCCTGCAATAGCAGCATCACCTAGGGCTGGTCACACAAGGATGCATTCAGATGGGTCCTGAAAGTCTCCAGAGAAGGACACTCTCTGGGCAGCCTGCTCCAGGGGGGCTCCAGCACCCTTACAGCAAAGAATTTTCTCCTCATGATGAGGTGGAACTTCCTGGGTTCCAGCTTAAAGCCATTGTTCCTTGTCCTATCACAGGACACCGTTGAAAAGTGTCTGGCCTCTTCTTCTTAACACTCACCCCTCAGATATTTAGAAACATTAATAAGACCTCTTCTGAGGCTGCTCTTTTCCAGGTGAAACAGGGACACATTCCACTAGACCAGGTTGCTCAAAGCCCTATCCAACCTGGCCATTAAACCATGTAACCAAGTTCCCTGTCTACACGTTGCTTGAACACCTCCAGGGATGATGATCCACCACCTCCCTGAGCAGCCTGTTTCAATGTCTGACCACTCTTGCAGGAAAGAAAATTTTCCTGTCTCCAATCTAAACCTCCCCTGGTTCAGCTTCAGGCCATCTCCTCTCATTCTATCACCAACCTCCACCTCACTGCAACTTCCTTTTAGGGAGTTGTGGAGAGCAATGGGGTCTCCCCTCAGTCACCTCTTCTCCAAGCTAAACAACCTCAGGTCCCTCAGCTGCACCTCACCCGTCCTGTTCTCCAGACCCTCCACCAGCTTTGTCATTCTTCTCTGGACACGCCTCAGTACCTCAAAGTCCTTCTTCAAGTTAGGGGCCCAAACTGCACTGAATAGTTCAGCTGAGATCCAAAGTGGAGGCAGTGAAGAGACAGGGTTTCAAGAAGCTGCAGGATCTTGGAGAGGAAAGGTCTGGCTCACACAAGCTGCTTGGGAGAGATGTCAAGCAGCAAAAGACGAACATGAAGAAAGGGGCACTGTGTTAAGTTCACATTGCTTCTTCTGATCTAAAAGTGGCATGGCTGTTCCCTCAGAGAAATGCATTATGATTCAGGGGCCATTTCAGGCCTTGGCCAAGGTGGGATTTGGTGTCTAGAAATCTGCACACAGCAGAAATGGCTTCATTGCTGGTTGCTTACTTGTGCAGAATGGAGGGGAGAAGGAGGATTTCCAGTATTGCAAATTCCAGTGGATGTTGAGATTTTGGAACTCTCTTTGGAACACTTTTTGGGGAAGGTGGAGGAAGACACTGGGGGAAAGTGGAGGGAAAATGGCAAAATTAAGAGTCTTTGTTTCATGCAGAGGAGGGAAAAGGAAACTGAAGTTGGGGACTGAATCACAAAATCCATGTAGAGGAGGGAAATAAACCTTACAGCTGGGGGCTGAATCACAGAATTCATGTAGAGGAGGGAAAGAAAAGCCTGGAGGTGGAGACTGAGTCACAGAATACCAATGACTCTGTTGTTACTTTTGGTTTTTCAGGCCAAAAATATACTGAGGTGTGGTGGAAATAGACAAACTGCTGAGGGATTCTATGATTCTGTGAATACCGTAGAGAGGTAAGCTTCACGGAGGGGAGCAGGTTATGTGAAGCGAAGACATAAAGCAAATGATGAGTGATGTCCAGTGGGGACATCAACTTCTTATGGATGCCAACATTTCAGTATTGTTATTGTTTTAAATATATAGAAAATAAGAGCTGAGTGCTGGAACCTGTTTACAGTAGAAGGAGGAATATTTTGCAGGCTGTGTAAAATCCATGATGTTGAATGTTTCGTTCTGCCTCCTGAGCAATACAGCTCTTGTTTTCTCCTGGATATTTCAGCACCTTATCTCAGGTTTTCTTCAGCTTGTTTACTGAATTTTCAGTCTGCTTGCTCAGGAGATTCTGAAACCAGAGCAAGCAGACTAAAAAATTCTTTAAATGAACTGAAGAAAATGCAAGATAAGGCATTAGAGTGCTCAGAAAGTGGGAAGTGCTGCAAATACCTCGGCAAGGAATTAACTCTTCACAACATCACAGAATCAGCATAAAGTGATTTGGGTTGGAAAGGACCTTCAAGACCATCTAGTTCCAATCCCTCTGCCATGGGCAGGGTCACCTTCCGCTAGACCAGGTTGCTCAAGGCCCCATCCAACCTGGCCTTGAACAGCTGCAGGGAAGAAGCATCCACAACCTCCATGGGCAACCTGAAACATCCCAGTATCTCCACAGGGAAATGTGTTCTCTGCATGTGAGCTTTCAGCAGATAAGTGAAGCAGATTTTCTACAGAGTAGCAGTTATGGTTTGCCCCACACACCATGTGTACCAGCACACCAGCTGCTCGCTGCTTCCCATTAAGTAGGAAAGCCTTACGTAAACTGCTGACAAAGCCCCAGCATCACAGGACCTTCTCAGTGTTTGCCACTGTATTCATTTAACTTAACTATAATACAACTGAGCAGAGAGAAGAGGCTTGGTGTACAACAGAATCACAGAATTAAAGAGCTTGGAAAAGACCTCATGTCCAGCCTATCACCTAGCCCTTCTAATTAATTAAACAATGACGCTAAGTTCCTCATCCAGCTTCCTCTTAATCATAGAATTAGAGAATCATATAAAGTTTTAGGTTGGAAGGGACCTCAAAGATCATCCAGTTCCAACCCTCCGCCATAGGCAGGGACACCTCCCACTAGAACAGGTTGCTCAAGACCTCATCCAACCTGGCCTTGAGCACCTCCAAGGATGGTGACTCCACCACCTTCCTGGGCAGCCCGTTCCAATGCCAATCACTCTTTCTGTGAAGAACTTCTTCCTAACATCCAGCCTGTACCTGCCCTGGTGCAGTTTGAGACTATGTCCTCTTGTTCTGTCACTGGGTGCCTGAGTGAAGACACCAACCCAAACCTGGGTACAACCTCCTTTCAGGTAGTTGTAGAGAGCAAAAACGTCTCTCCTGAGCCTCCTCTTCTCCAGGCTGAACAACCTCAGCTCTCTCAGCCCCTCCTCACAGGGCTTATGCTCTTCAGGATGACTGTGAACCAGCAATGCACCCTTGTGGCCAAGAAGGCCAGTGGCATTCTGTGGTGTTTTTGCCCCGGCTGGGGGCAAAATGCCCACCAAATCCCCCTCTTAATGGATGGGGATAAGGGAAAATATAACAAAGGTCAGTTATAAGATAGAAGCAATTTAATAATCAGAAGAAGCAGAAGCAATAGACAGTGTGGAAGCACAGAGAGAGAGAGAGAGAGATGTTAATCTCCACTTCCCATCAGCTGGATGATGTTTTGGTCTTGTCAAGCAGGGCTCTCTACACTTGGTGGTTACTTCTGGAGAACAGACACCATGGACGAATTTTCCCCAAACTTCCTTGTTTCACCTTGTTCTTATATCTGGGCTGATGTCATATGGCATGGAATATCCCCTTGGCCACTCTGAATCACCTGGTTCAGCTGTGTCCTCTCAGCATCTTGGGTCAGGGAGACGTTGACATAAAACCCAGCCTGGGTGCTCAGATTAGCAGTAGCCACAGCACTGGTGCCTTATCTGTGCTCAGCTACAGCACCGCAAAACACAGCATTAGAAAGATATTTGGAGGAGAATTAACCCCAGCTCAGCCCAGTTCTAACCTACTACACATTCTTAGATGCATCAAGAAGAGTGTGTCTAGCAGGTCAAGAGACGTTATCCCCCTGTGTTGGTTTGAGCTAATTGGAGGATTTGAGTGAGAAATTAGACTATTGGCTGAGAGAGGTAAACAGTGTGTCACTTTACAGAGTTTTACTGAGAGAGAAAAAAAAAGTTGTTTTCAAGAACTGTTCTGGAAACAACAGATAGCAGACGGCTTCTGACCGTTCAGCGCTGCGGCTGCTTCTCTTGCATGGTCTCCTTTGTCTCTGTCTTGGTAGCTAATTCAGAGTAAAATTACTAACTCCTTCCTGCCACTAATCTCCCTGGCCGATCTACTTCAGCTTATCTGCAGCATCAATAGGTGGTGAGATAAGACCGGGGAAGGGGGGAAAGGTGGTAGGGGGTGTTTGGTTACCCTCTCTTGGGGGTTTTGGTCTCTGGGAGGGCTGTGGTGTCTGTATTACCTTTTCATTGTATGTATCTGTAAATATCTGTTATACCTTGTAAATATTTTCTTGTATAGTGTGCATTGCTGTAAATATAAAGCTTCATTTATTAACTTCCAGTGTTTTTCTGAGTCTTAGCCAGGGTTTATAAAGGTGGGGGGGCAGGTAACTGCTAAACCACTACACCCCTCAGTCTCACTCCCCACTCCCCTGTCCCCCGTCCTCCATCCCCAACTGTGCCCTGGTGTACTTTATCCAGTTTTGTACTTGATGGTTCAAGAAGGACAGAGAACTGCTGGAGAGAGCACAGCAAAGTGCTACAAAGATGCTGAGAGGACTGGAGTGTACTTCTAATGAGGAAAGGCTGAGAGGAGTGGGGCTTTTTAGTCTGGAGGATCATAGAATCATGGAAGTATAGACTGAGGAGGGAATCTCATCAATGCTGATCAGTACTTCAAAGGTGAGTATCAGGAGGATGGGATCAGGCTTTTTTTCAGTTGTGCCCTGTGGCAAGACAAGGGGTAAGGGGCACAAACTTGAACATCAGCAGGTTGCCCAGAGAGGTGGTGGATTCTCCACCTCTGGAGACATTCCAGATCCACCTGCATGTGCTCTTGTGTGACCTTCTTTAGGTGACCCTGCCTTGGCAGGGGTACCTCAGTGATCTCCAGAGGCCCCTTCCAATCCCTGCCATTCTGTGATTCTGTGAAAAGAGCAAAGTCTGAGTATTTTTGCATGCAATTATTCTCATGTGTACACAAATGCAATAACATGCTCCTGGAAACAGATTAAGAAACTATAAATAGAGTTGTGGAGGAATACATCTGAAATGTTCCATTACTTTTCTTTCCAAAGGTTCATTCCACCTAAATTGGCTTTTGTGGTGTCTTAAGGAGTAAAAAGCTCCCTCATGCACCACTTTTAATTTTCTCTTCATCTGTAAAAACAAGCCAAGAAGTGGTTTAATTTACTGTTGATCACTGGGGAAGGGGGGAGGGGTAAAAAAGGAATGCAAAATTTCAATGACATTCACACACAACGTTAATAGCTTCCATCACTCTCAGAAGTGTACAGGAAGGATTTCTTGGTGTAATACACAGACTGCTTCCTGCCTGGGAGTCCTGAAGAGTTAAGGCACTGCAAATATTGGATCATAAAATTAAATCCTAGGATGGTCTTGGTTGGAAGGGACCTTCAAGACCACCTAGTTCCAACTCCCCTGGCATTGGCACGGACACCTCCTACCAGGTCGCCATGCTCAAGGCCCATCCAACCTGGCTTTCAACAGTTCCAGACTTGCAGCCACCACAACTTCTCTGGGCAACCTGTTCCAGTGCCTCATCACTCTCATGGGGAAGAATTTCTTCCTCATGTCTCATCTCAATCCACTTTCATCCAGTCTAAAGCTATCACTCTTTGTCCTCCTAATTGATGTCTATGCCTAAAGTCCCTCTCCAGCTCTCCTGAAGCCTGCTTCAGATATTGGAAGGCTACTAGAAAGCTTGTCTGGAACCTCTTCTCCATGATGAACAAGCCAAACTCTCTCAGCCTGTCTTCATGGATGTTCTAGCCCTTGGATGATCTTTGTGGCCTTGCTTTGGACCCACTCTGACAGTTCCATGTATTTTATGCTGGGGGCTACAAAGGTGGACACAGCAGTGTAGGTGGTGTTCATTTGAAGAAACTGGTGAGCTTTACCTTCCTGTGCTGTAAGGGAGGAGGGCGCTTCAGTCTCCCTGTCCATGTAACTAGCAAGGATGTTAGGTGCCTGTGGGTGGACTCAAGACACTTGTATACCTCACCATGTCAACAACAATGAGTCTGGTCATGTGATGGATTTAACATTAATTTTTTCAGTGCTTTTCATCCATGGATTTCCTTACAGAAGAACTTAGGAGGTGTCATCAGCTCCATAACAAAAAGTAAAGCCAAAGTGCAGAGTTAGGGAGTCAGAGACCAGAAGTCTTCCAGATGGTGAGACATCTCCAGATGACAGATATCTCCAGGGACCTGCTTCTACAGTGCTTCCTTTAAGGGAAAAGCAAACAGAGAACAACAACAACAATGACAAACAAAGTAACAAACCAAAGCAAAACAAGAAAGAAAGAAACAAACAAACAAACAAAAACTCCAAACAAAATCAAAAGAAATGAAAACATATAAAGAAAAGGAACAGGAAACCCAAACAAAATGAAACCAAATCAAAGCAAAGCAAAGGAACATAAATCCCAAACAAAACCAAGCTTGTCTGGCTCAGCAGGAGCTCTTCAATATTTTGCCACACTTCAGTTCCAGGACACAGTTTTGGACCCCTAACACCAAGAAGGATATTGAGGTTTTGGGGTGAGTCCAGAATAGGGGAATATAGCTGATGAAGGGGCTGGAGAACAGGTCTGGTAAGAAGCAGCTGAGGGAAGAGGATCTGTTTAGTCTGGAGGAGGCTGAGGGAAGACCTCATTGCTCTCTACAACTCCCTGGAAGGAGACTGGAGTGAAGTGTTGGAATTGGGGTCAGTATTGGTCTCTTCTCGCATGCAACAAGTGAGAGGATAGGAGGAAATGGCATCAAGTTGCACTAGAGGGAGATTCTTTCCTGCAATAGTGGTCAGGCATTGGAACAGGCTGTCCAGAGACAACCTGGGGGTGGAGTCACCATACCTGGAGGTATTTAAAAGATGCATGGTTGTGCTGCTGAATAGTGTGGTTTAATGGCAGAGGCTTAGCAACAGTGGTGGGATTGCAAGCTCTAGACAAGGAGCTGGAATTGATGATCTGTTATATGAAAACAGGGTATGAGAGTTGGGGCTCTTCAGCCTGGAGAAGAGAAGGCTTCGAGGAGACCTTATAGTAGCCTTCCAGTATCTGAAGGGGGCCTACAGGAAGGCTGGGGGGGGACTATTTACAAGGTCTTCTAATGACAGGATAAGGAGTAATGGGTTTAAACTGGAAAAGGGGAGATTTAAACTAGATGTTATGAGGAAGTTCTTTACAATGAAGGTGGTGAAACACTGGCACAGGTTGCCCATGGAGGTTGTGGATGCTCCCTCCCTGGAGGTGCTGAAGGCCAAGTTGGATGAGGCCTCGAGTGACCTGTTCTAAAAGGAGATGTCTCTGCCTATGGTGGAGGGTTGGAACTGGATGATCTTTGAGATCACTTCCAACATAAACCATTCTATGGTTCTATGATCTCAAAGGATTCTTGTAGTTCTATGACTCTTATGGTGCAGCAAAGAGGGAGGAGATTCTGTTCTGTCTGACCATAGAAATATTTGGGGTGGAAAAGACCTTTAAGGTACTCCAGTGGACCATTCTCAAACTCTACCAAGGCTGGTGATAAACCATGTCCTTCAGCACTGCAACTCTGCAGCTGAATGAGTTAAAATCCAGTGAATACTAAATGTACCAATGATAATGTATGAACAGCAGAGTTTGTTGTCACTTACACCAAACAGCACCTTATTTAATTATCTTCCCTAAAATATTCTCATCAGTCTATGACACTAAAGACTGAATTTGTGCTTCCCAGTCCATCAGCACCATCTACAGCAGCTTGGCCAAACAGTCTTTGGCACAATGAGCACATTTTAGATATTTCTAGTACTTTCCTTGCATCTGTCATTCTTGGGATTTCTTTTTATTCTCAGATATTTTCCTTGCATCTGTCATTCTTGGGATTTCTTTTTATTTTCAGTTCATGGGTCATAAAAAAAAAATAAATCTTGATTTCTGAAAAAGATTCTGGGAAATGTGACTTCTTCTCAAGAAGAAGTCGTTCCACAAACTTTAACTGTTTGACCTCAATAATTGAAGGAGTCATGAACATGCTCAAGGTCAAACCATATTTTCAGTTTCTCTTGCTTTTACCTGTCAGAGTGGAGGGGAAGAAGGGCAAAAACAGAGAGGCAAAAGAAATAAATTCTTGAATTCAGTGTAAACCAGGTCTGTCAAATCCATTTCTGCAAACCAAACAGTAGGTCCTGTCTCATATCTGGTCAGCATCAAACAGCAAATACTCAACAGAATCTCAACAAGTTGTCAAGTAAATTCTACACTTTCAATGTGGTCCTCCCACACAATGCATTTCCAGTTTTGCTCCTAAGGCAGAGAGCTCCCTGTAGAGCCCTTAATCTCACCAGGAGAGAGGCTGAACCATCTCTAGCTGTAGAACTCTCTCTTCTTCCTTCCTTCCTCCCTCCCTCNCTCCTTTCCTTCTTCCCTTCTTCCCTTCCTCCCTTCCTCCCTTCCTCCCTCCCCTTCATTCAAGGGTAGATGGATCTGCAAGTCTCTGCAGATTGTTGTTACCCTGGAGTGGATGTTCTGCTTTACAGTACATGGAGGTAAAGCTCACCAGTTTCTTCAGGTTGAGATGACCTGAAGTTCTATGTCCCACTCCAGAGCTCCCAGCAAGAGAAGTACATGGAACTGTTAGAGCAGGTCCAGAAGATGCCACAAAAGTGATCAAAAGGCTGGAGTACCTCTGCTATGAAGACAGGTTGAGAGAGTTGTACTCATTTAGTCTGGAGGAGAAGTCTTTAGGGAGACCTCCTAGCAGCCTTCTGGTGTTTTAAGGGGACTCCAGAAGAGAGAGAGAGGGACTTCTGACAAAGGTATGGAGTGAGAGGACTCAGGGTGATGGTTTCAAGCAGGCGATGCAAGATTGTGATAAGACATGAGGAAGAAATTATTTCCCATGATGTTGATATGGCACTGGAACAGGTTGGCCAGAGAGGATGTAGAGGCTCCAAGTCTGGAATTGTTGAAAGTTAGGACAGAGAGGGCCACAAGCAGCTGGTCTAATAAAAAAGTGTTGAAATTATGATCTTTAAGGTCCCTTCTGACCCAAACTATTGGAATATTTGATGATTCTGGGTTATCCAATAGCTATTTCCCTACTTCCTTCTAAACCCAGGCAGGCAGTTGAGAAGAATCACAGAATTAGCCGTGTTGGAAAAGACCTTTGAGATCATCGAGTCCAACCTATCACCCAACACCTTCTAATTACCACTAAATGCCTCATACAGCCTCCTATTAAACACCTCCAGGGATGGTGACTCCACCAGCTCCCCGGGCAGCCTGTTCCAATGCCAATCACTCTTTCTTTGTCAAATTCTTCCTAACATTCAGCCTAAACCTGCCCTGGCGCAGCTTAAGGCTGTGTCCTCTTGTTCTGTCACTGGGTGTCTGGGAGAAGAGACCATCCCCCCACCTGGCTACAACTCCCCTTAAGGTAGTTGTAGAGAGCAATAAGGTTTCCCCTGAGCCTACTCCTCTCCAGGCTGAACACCCCCAGCTCCCTCAGCCACTCCACATAGGGATGTGCTCCAGCCCACTCACCAGCCTTGGTGCCCTTCTCTGGACATGTTCAAGCACATCTTTCTTAAATTGAGAGGCCCAGAACTGGACACAATATTCAAGGTGTGGCCTAACCAGTGCTGAGTACAGGCAGGAAACAGAAACGCATCATTGCATCCTTCAACCAAACAAGCAAAGCAAACCCATTTTTGATGTGAGGTCTTCAAAATCACATATTGATTTCTATTGTACTCACAAACCCCCTTCTCAGTATGTTCTTCATGTTCTCCCCTGAGCTCTCTTGAAACTTAATATATTCCTCTCTCTGAGCTTCGGCCTCCAAATTTCTTTCCTGCAAAAGTGGTCAGGCATTGGAACAGGCTGCTCAGGTAGGTGGTGAAGTCACCATCCTTGGAGGTGTTCACAAAATGGCACTTTGGGACATGGGTCGATTTCCACAGCCGTGTTGGGTTGATGGTTGGACTGAATTATCTTAGAGATCTTTTCCAACTAAGCCAATTTTGTGGTTCTATGATTCTAAGCATCGATAAGACAACATTTCCTGAAGATTATTATGAAGCTTCCCACGCTTCAACTGGGAAAACTCTGCTCTCTCCCATCTCATAGTAGTCATTGCAGAACCAGTCTCATTCTGCAACATTTTGGAAGAAGAAATTAAAATCCTTACAAAATGTGAGTCTTAGGGATAACTGTGAGCTGTAATAGATACACAGGAAAAATAACTTTTTATTTCAGGTTATTAGTGAAGTGGCAAATGTAATTTTCCTTGGAAACACAAAAGCTTTGCATACTTCAGCCCGGAGAAGAAGCAATCACGTAGAACCAGCCAAGCAGCTGTAATTCTTAATTACATTGTAGATTTTTTTTTCATGTTGTCCTGCTTTGGCCTATTAGAACTCATTTAGCTGCAGTTCAACTTTCATTCTCTTGCAAATTTAGTTTGTACCCATTAATTACACCTGTCTTGATAGAAATGCAGCCATTAACAATGCCCAAATCCCAGCACACATCTAGGCAGAAGCCTGGGATGTGACATTAATTGTTGTGAAACCTTTGACAGAGACTCCTCCTGAACCCAAGCTCCAAATATCATTACTGCAGGAAGACTTTTAGAGCTGCTTATACCAAGTGAGCAACAGGAGGCCAAATGTGCTCCAAACAGGTTAACGAGTTGTAATAATTACTGAACAACTCTTACCCCACGAACTGGAAGAAAGTTTCCCCAGGGTGATGCCTTTGTACACTATGATCTCAGCTGGCACTGAAAGAAAAACTGGATCAAACTTAAAGTGAGTGATGTAAGCATCAAAGCTGAGTTCATCAGATCTGCATTTAGGAGAGAAGCACAAAGCAGTTGGCAATGGCCTACATTTCTGTCTGTCATTACATAAATGCAAAATAGCTGTGAGCATGCACAAACTGAGCAGGGGGCAGACAGGTTTTGATGGTGCAAATGAATGGAGTTAAGCTCAGTTGGTGGCAAGTGACAAGGTGTGTTCCACAGAGCTCAGCACTGGGCCTCGTTCTCTTCAACATCTTTCCCAATGAGCTGCATGAAGGGGTTGAAGCACACTCAGTGAGTTTGCAGATGCCACTAAACAGGGTTAGAGTGTTTACAGAATCATAGAATAGTTTGGTGAGAAAAGTCCTCTAAGATTGAGTCTAACTGCCAATCCAACACCACCACGGCCATTAAATCATATCCCAAAGTGCCATTTCCATATTTTTCTTGAACACCTCCAGGAGGTGTGGCCTCACCAGTGCCTAATAAAAGACGACAATCATTTTCCTGGTCCTGATGGCCACACCATTCTTCACCCAGGTCAAGATGCTTGTGACCTTCTTGTCCATATGGGCACACACTTGCTCATCTTCAGCTGTGTCTCAACCAACATACTCAGGTCCTTTTCTGCTGGGCAGTTTCCAGCCACTCTGCCTCAAGCCTGGAATATTGGTGGGGTTGTTGTGACCCAAGTGCAGGACCCAACACTTGACCTTGTTAAACCTCAGCCCATCGACTTCTGCCCATCAATTCACCCTATCCAAACCTCTCTGCAGAGCCTTTCAACCCCCCTGCAGATCAACACTCCCACCCAATTTAGCATCACCTGCAAATTTACTGAGGCTGCCTCAATACCCTCACCCAGATCATTGGCAAAGATACTGAAGAAAACTGGCCCCAGCACTGAGTCCTGGGGAACGCTGCTAGTGACAGGCCACCAACCGGATTTATCTCCAGTTGGAATTAAATCCAGGGACTGGATTTGTCTCCAGAGATTTGAGGTTGTTTGAGGGTGTCAGCATTCAGAGTAGATTATAGTCACCACAATTTACAGAACTTACTTCCTGACAGTAGCTGCTGGTACAAACCCTGACCTTGATTACAGATATGACCTCTATGAATATGCAAGAAGGTGGTGTTGGAGATTGCTCATTTACAACAACAACAGGACATGGGATTAACAAATTGATGAATGCAAGATAATACACTCAATTAAAACTTCACAAGTAGGAAGAAAACTGAAAGAAAAGAAAAAAATGACACCAAATAACCAACACAAAAACATTCTGAACATGACAGAAAATGAAGAAGTCAAACAGAAATGAATAATGATGATGATGTTCAGTAACCACTTCATGGTAATTTCCAAAGAGTGGTAAAATGTCACTCGAATTTAGTTCTAGAAACTCAAATCTTCAGAGAAATAGTCTAGAGATAAACTTTGCCTTGCTCCCATTAGAATAAAGCCATCAGTGCTCCAGTGTCAGTGGAATTATCCCAGAAGAACCTTTGGTACCGCTGGGATCAGTGTTTTGGCTCAGAAAATTAAAAGTTTTCGAAGCTTTCTTTAGAAAATACCCAGATGACTCATTTTGTACATCTTCAGATCAAGACCTTTTCTCATTGCTTCGTTCATAACTCAAAGAGCAGGGACATATCTACAGCCAAGTGCAAGGCTCTGCAGCTGAGCTGGGGCAATACCAAGCACAAACCCAGGCTGGGTAGAAAACAGACGGTGGGTAGTTCTGAGAAGAGTGACATGGGGGTGCTGGCTGAGAAGAAGCTTAACATGGTCCATCAATGTGAGCAAGTAGCTCAGAACCATCAGTGTCCTGGGTTTGTCCCCAGCATCATGAGCAGCATTTGAAGGGAGGGAATTCTGCCTCTCTGCTCTGCTGAGACCCTACCTGCAGTGCTGGGTCCAGGAACTTGCTGTGTTGAAGAATCATGTGGACATAGCACTTGGGGGGTGCAATTTACTGTCCCTTGTGGTGTTGGGTTGACATTTGGACTCAATCTTAGAGGTCTTTTCTGAATGAAATAATCCTGTGAGTCTATGATATAGATCCTTGATCACACTTGGCTTTTGGAAACTCTCACAAGTTGAAAAGGATCTAATTGTTTTAATTAGCTGTCATTTGTTAGAAAAGCACCCTCATTTCAAATTTAATTACTACATGGATGCAGCTTTAAAACTCTGCCATAATTATCTCTTTTTTAGGAGAATCTCTTCATGCAGGCCCTTCACTGGTGTTAGCAGAGCCATCTGCTTTGCCCAATAATATTAATTACAGCCTGGGAATGTTTATGTCTTATAAATTTATGCTAAATGTCACTAAGGCTAATACAGAGCTTTCAAGAGATGCAGAAACCCAGATACAGATCAAGTAGTCAAAATTCCTCTGTAATCAACAGAAGAACCACGAGATGTAGGCTGCACCACAAGCATCAACAAGCAGCTGTGCACTCCTGGGCCTTCAGGCAGTGACAGCAAAAAATAATTTCTCATGTTGCAATTGGTTATGGATCTCAACTGTTCTCCACATCATCTTTTCATCTGCTCTCCACATAATCACTTTTCATTCACAAAAGTGGAGCTGACTTTGCCTCTTTCATTGCACAGTGGCACCTTCTGTTGTTGGTGCATGACCACTTTTGCTCCAGCACCCTTCCAATGCTGTTTTGACTTAGAAGGGATTTGTGGCCCTATCTGCTTTGTCCACTCCTTTTCAGACAACTCTGGAGCTAAATTTCAATTCATAGACTCATAGAACCATTAAGGTTGGAAAAGACCTCTAAGATATTAAAGGGCAACTGTCAACCCAGCAGCACCATGGCCACTAAACCATCTCACAAAGTACCATTTTCACACAATTTTTGTACACCTCCAGGGATGGTGAGTCCACTATTTCCCTAGGCAGCCTGTTCTAATGCCTGATCACTCATGTAGAAAAGAAATGAGAATTTCTTAATACCCAAACTATACCTCCCCTGGAACAATTTTAGGCCATTTCCTGTTGTTCTGTCACTTGACACTAGGGACAAGAGATCAACCCCCACCTCACTGCAACCTCCTTTCAGGGACTTGTAGACAGCAATGAGGGCTCTTTTAGCTTCCTATTACCCAGACTACATAACCTCAGTTCCCTCAGCTGTCCCTCACCAGACCTGTGCTCTGAACACTTTACCAGCTTTGTTGTCCTTTACTGAGCATGCTCCAGCACCTCATTGAAGCACTTTTCAGAGTGAGGGGCCTGAAACTGAACACACTATTTGAGATGTGGGCTCACCAGTGTTGAGTCCAGGGGAACAATCACTCCCTTGGTGCTGCTGGTCACATTATTGATGCCCAATATTGGTTTCTACAGCTGCCTATGGAACAGAATCATAGAATCATTTCAGTTGGAAAAGACCTTTAAGATAATCAAGCCCAGACATTTCTTAACTCTCCCAAGTCTGTTGCTAAACCATGTCACTCAGTGCCACATCTCTGTACCTTATACATGAGCTGCATGCTCCAAAGAATGCCATATCAACACTCCCACCCAGCTTACTGCAAACTTACTGAGCGTGCCTTGATCCCCTCGTCCAGATTATGGACAAATGTAAGGTGGAAGAGGGGAGATGTAGGCTGCAGATTAGGAAGAAACTCATTACAGTGAGGATAGTGAGACAGTAGAACGATTTGTCCAGGGAAGTTGTGGATACTCTCTCATTGGAGGTGTTCATCCAACCCTGTTTGGATGAGTAAGCTGGTCCAGAGGAAGATGTCTCTGTCCATGGCAGTGGTGTTGGAACTAGACGCCCAAAGCATTCTAGGATTCTGTAATTACTGATCAAGAGAGTAAAGGGAACTGGCCCCAGCACTGAGCTTGTTTTTGCTTTGATGACACTCACCACTAGACAAAGTAGAACTGACTACGTCTAACCCAAATGGGTATGGAACAGCTGCTTCTCATCCCAGCATCTTTACTCCGCCTGCTGTTTGTGAAAATTCCTTCTACACTTTATCACATATTTCTTCCATCAGGCACAGCAACTCACCTAGTTTATAATTGAGATATTGGAGGGGAAAAAAAATCTAAATAAATAAATAAATAAGAGAGATAAATAAACAAGTGGAGGACTCAGCACTCAGGCTTAATACACTTACATTGCTTATCTGGGACTTGGTTGGATTGCAGAATCTTCAGGATGAAAGGCAGGGTGTAGAAAATGTGTATTTTTCTCTCTCTTGGTCCAGCTCTGGTCCAGCCCAATTTACGATAGCTGGAGATAAATTCCCCATTTTTCAGCCTTTTCATCTATGTCTGTAATGTTAGCTCACAATCTGGTTGCTACTTTTCCCTGAGGATGGACATAATTTTGATTTATTTTTATTTTTCCTCTCCTCAGCATTTTCAGAATGCTGATGTTTGCATTTACTTACAAATAACCATCTTGAATTTGCCAAAGTTCTCCCCAGTACATCCTTTTAATAAAGACTTCCATGAATTCTTTCCTTTCAAATTTTCCCTAATTATTAGTCAGATCGAATGTGAAACTTCAGTTCTTTAAGAATAAGACTCTTCCAGACTACTGCTTTTAGTAATGTATTTGTAGGGTAGTATGTGTAAGCAAAATGTCTGTGGATGAGGGAATGGCTGTGAATGTGTCTACCTGGAGTTTAATAAGGCCTTAGATGCCATCTCTGGCAGCATCCTGCTGGAGAACTTGCCTGCTCACAGCCTTTGTGGGTGGAGGCTTCACTGAGTTGAAATATAGCTGATGGCCAGGCCCAAGAAGGGGTGAGGAACGGAGTTAAATCCAGTTAGTGACATACCCCAGGGTTCAGTGATGGGGCCAGTACTGTTTAACATTTTTATCAATGACCCGGATGAGGGAATTGATTGCAGTAAATTTAGAAATGACACTAAATTGGGTGGGAGCATTGCTCTGCCAGAGAGTAGTAAGGGATCTGGGCAGGCTGGATGGATGGAATAAGGTCAGTGGGATGAGGTTCAACAAGACCAAGTGTTAGGTCCCGTGCTTGGGTCACAACAACCCCATGAATGATCCAGGTTTGGGGCAGAGTAGCTGGAAACTGCCCAACAGAGAAATACCTGGGGGTGCTTGTTGACAGCCAGTTGAACATGAACTATTGTATATCCATGTGGCCAAGAAAGCCACCAGCATCCTAGCCTGTATCAGGAATAGTGTGGCCATCAGGACCAGGGCAGTGAAAGTTCCCCTGTACTGGGCACTGGTGATGTCACACCTTGAGTACTAGGTTTAGTTTTGGGCTCCTAATGCCAAGAAGGACACTGAGGTGCTGGAGCACCTCTTACTGTAGTCTTCCTTGTCTGTGCTTTGCCTGCACTTTTCTGCTTTCTCTCAATGTAACTTGATGGATGGAAAACATTGTGAAAATACTGGTTCCAAAGCTTGGACTGCTGGCCAAGCAATTCTTTCCCTTCAGCGTCACCAGTGCAATGTTCTTTTTCTTATGAATTCCTATTTTTATGAGTTTTTGAAGGAAGCTTGCCTAGAAAATGCAACGTGGTGCTACTCAAACAAGTCTAATAACTCTGGGTGTTTTGATTTGATCAGAGGTCCTAGTGTGGAAAAAAAAGAAAACAAACAAAACACAACAGAAGTTGTCGTGGTCTTCTCAGCACAAAGCCCAGCCGGCTACAGGGGTTGGTTTTGTTGTGTAGGCAGAAAAAATATGAGGAAAAGAAAATTGAGTTTTCAGGATATTGGATGTTTCTTTCACTCACTAGAAAAAAAAAAAAAAAAACCAAAAAAACCACAAAGTTCTGGACTAATCACAGAATTGGAAAGGACCCCTGGAGATCGGTGTTCAAGGTTGTCTAGTCTGGAGAAGAACAGACTGAGAGGAGATTTTATTAATGTTTATAAATATCTGAAGGGTGGGTGTCAAGAAGAAGGGGCCAGGCTCTTTTCAGTGGTGCCCTATGATAGGACAAGGGGCAATGAACACAAACTGAGATGCAGGAAGTTCCACCTCAGAGTGAGGACAAACTTTTTAACTGTGAGGGTGCTGGAGCCACCCCTGGAGCAGGCTACCCAGAGAGGTTGTGAACTCTCCCTCTCTGGTGAATTTCAAGACCCACCTGGATATAGAATAGAATAGAATAGAATAGAATAGAATAGAATAGAATAGAATAGAATAGAATAGAATAGAATAGAATAGAATAAGCCAGGTTGGGAGAGACATCTAAGATCATCCAGTCCAACCTATCACCCAGCCCTAGCCAATGGCACTAAGTGTTCCATCCAGCCTTTTCTTGAACACCTCCAGGGATGGTGACTCCACCACCTCCCTGGGCAGCCCATTCCAATGCCAATCACTCTCTCTGGGAAGAACTTCTTCCTAATATCCAGCTTATATCTCCCCCAGCACAACTTGAGACTGTGTCCCCTCATTCTGTTGCTGGTTGCCTGGCAGAAGAGACCAACCCCCACCTGTCTACAACCTCCCTTTAGGTAGAGAGCAATGAAGTCATCCCTGAGCCTTCTCTTCTCCAGGCTAGACAACCACAGCTCCCTCAGCCTCTCCTCACATGTCTGTGCTCCAGACCCTTCACCAGCTTTGTCACCCTTCCTGTGTGACCTGCCCTAGGCGACCCTGCTCTAGCAGGAGTGTTGGAGTTGATGATCTCTAGAGGCCTCTTCCAACCCCTACCATTCTACAAATATGTGATTGTAAGAGCTACCTAACCCAGGGATGTAGTCCAGAGGTGGCCAGAGTGAAGGCACAGGGATGCATAAGAGCAGCACTATCTCTCAGGTAATTTCTGCAGTATCCTTCCAATCTCCAGCTAGGTGCATGTCTCTGTGCTTTTTTGTCTCTGGTTTAAAGGTTAACATTAAAACACCCAGGTGTTATTTGCTGCTCTTCAGAGCAGTAAGGACAAAGGCTTTCTGCTACACTGAGCGCAGCTTTTTGTCCCCAGCATAAAACTTTGAAGGCATCCAAAAAAAAAAAAAAAAAGGAGAAACAACAGTTCAAATGGCAATAAAGAAGAGTAGTAAGGAGGTCATTCAGAGACCAATAAGGATAACAAAGGTGTTAGATAAGAGAACTAGTGACACAGATGGAATAAGCCCAGCATCTGAGGTGAAAAGAAATGCTCTCACCATGGCACAGCAGTGAAGATATTCTGCACACAACCTCATGCCTCCTGTGATCCACATGGAATGACTAATGGAGAAGGGGAAAAAAAGGCACATCCTTTCCAGAGAATGAGCACCATAGAACCTTCTGCACAGTGAGACCTTCTGAAGAATCATGAATGAGAAATGCTTTGCCTGTTGCCAAATGTGATATCCATATGATAACCTATAAGACAACAATGTCCTGGTGCTTTGCTCATTTCAAATGCAATGCTTGGTTTGGCAGTGAGACTCATTTAAAAAGTGATCTCTGGAGCTCCTTACCACCCCCTCCTTACCATTCTATGCTCCAAAGCCCATGTTTGTTGAACAGAATATCCTATTTGATGGTTTCTCCTCTGTAAGCATTCTGAGCTTCACACAAGGCTGATATATGAAGGCTGTTTCTCAGAAGGAATCATCACTCACCTTCAAATTGGGATGTGGTAGGCTGCGTGTCACACCATCCCTGATCATTACTTCTGTTATGAAGTTCTGTCATGGCAAATTTTCTGGCCATGAAATAAGCTGCTTCACACTACCTCCCAGGAAAAACAAAATGAAAGTAAACCCCAAAGAACCAAGCAAAAAACCCAAAATCCACAACAAAAGCCTGACAAACCCTCACCATCATCCTGCTTCAGCAGCATCAATTGAAATTCTGATTGCATCGAGTTAATGTAATTATAGCTCACATCATGCAGGTGCCAAAGCTGAAATCTAGAGTATGGCTTTTAATCTACAGTGTGGTTTTGAGGCATAGGAGAGTCCATGTGAACCTGAGGAAGATTTTTTTTCACTGTGAGGGTGACAGAGCACTGGAACCAGCTACCCAGGGAGGCTGTGGAATCTCCCTCTCTGAAGGTATTCACGAACCATCAAGACGAGTTCCAGTGTGATCTGCTCTAGGTGATCCTGCTCTGGCAGGACAGGCTTGAGCAGATGATCTTTCGAGGTCACTTCCAGCCCCTGACATTCTGTGATTCTATGATTCTAATAATACTGAGCCTAAAACAAAGACATAGAATCACAGAATAGTTTGGGTTGGAAAAGATCTCTAACATCATCGAGTCCAACCATAAACCCAACACCATCACAGCCATTAAACCATGTCCCAAAGTGCCCTGTCTAAAAAGTGCCTTATGCACCTGAAGGAATGTTGACTCCACCACCTCCCTCAGCAGCCTGTTTTGATTTGTGAACACTCTTGCAGGAAAGAATTTTTTTTTCCTAATCTCCAACCCAAACCTCCCCTGGACGAATTTCAGACTATTTCCTCTCATTCTATCACCTGGTGTTAGTGAGAAGAGGCCAATCCCCACCTCACTCCAATCACCTTTCAGGGAGCTGTAGAGAGCAATGAAGTCTCCCCTCAGCCTCCTTTTCTCCGGACTAGACAACCCCAGTTCCTCAGCTGCTCCTCAGCAGACCTCTTCTCCAGACCCTTCACCAGCTGCATTGTCCTTCTCTGGGCACACTCCAGCCCCTCAGTCAAGCACTACAGCTCCAGTACTTCACTAAAGAGCAAAGAAGAAAACAATCCATCTGTCTTTTTACAGTGTACTACACTGCTACACATTTCTTTTTAACTGGCTCTCTAGCAGGACCTTTGCTGCTTCATTAAAACATTTCTCCAGATGTCAGATATATTTGTGGTGTAGCAATCCATAGTTTATTCAGGCTGAGTGGCTAACCTTTCTCAGAGCAATTTAGCAATATTTCTCCTTCCTTCCTTTTGTAAAAATCTCATCTGAATGGCTCTGAAGCAGAACTGGGCAAGAATTGACCTAAAGATAAAGATCAAAGGCAAGAAATCTTGAGGATTTATTTATTTGTCTTGCTTCTGATAGATCAGCTTTGTTTTGATTCTAATTTCATACCTCTTTCTGTCATCTAGGTTCAGCTAGCACTAAGGAAAAAAATAAATAATGCATTGCAAAATTGTTTTCATAATACTTCAAGTGAGAACAACTCCAAGTAGCCTCTCAAAGGCTATCACATAGGATGACCTCACAACACAACCTGCTTAATTTATATTTACCTTCGCACACTTTAAGATTCTCGTAGAATCATAGAATCAGTCAGGGTTGGAAGGGACCACGAGGATCATCTAGTTCCAATCCCCCTGCCATGCCCAGGGACACCCTACCCTAGATTAGGCTAGACAGAGCCTCATCCATCCTGGCCTTAAAACACTTCCAGGGAAGTGGCTCCAACCACCCCCCTGGGCAACCCATTCCAGGCTCTCACCACTCTCATGGTGAAGAACTTCCCCCTAACATCCAATCTGAATCTCCCCACCTCCAGCTTTGCTCCATTCCCCCTAGTCCTCTCACTACCTGATAGCCTAAAAAGTTCCTCCCCAGCTTTCTTGTAGGCCCCCTTAAGATACTGGAAGGTTCTTTTGAACCATCACCCTAAATGTCCATCATTATTTCAAACACAAAGCTTCATGCTGGGGAATGCTGAGTAGTTTGGAAGGATATGAAAAGCAAGCCAAAAAATAAACTCTAAATGAAGTTTTGCAGCAAAAAAAGCAGGTCAGACTTCAGTTGTGAAAATCAGCATTTCCAGGAAGACCTTATAGTGGCCTTTTAATACCTGAAAGGAGCATAGAAGAAAGCTGAGGAGGGACATTTTGTCAAGGGCTTTCAGGGACAGGATGAGAGGTAATGGCTTTGAGCTGGAAGAGGGGAGATTTACACTGGGGATTAGGAAGAAATTTACAGTGAGGGTGGTGAGACACTGGAATGGGTTGCCCAGGGAGGTTGTAGATGTCTCCTCCATGGAGGTGCACAGAGCCAAGTTGAATGAGGCCTTGAGCAATCTGATCTAGTGGGAGGTGTCCTTGCCCACGGCAGGGTGAGGGGTGGAATTAGATGACCTTGAATATCCCTTCAAATCCAAACCGTTCTGGGATTCTATGATTTAAATTTGTGTGATTCACTTGGATACACATCATGATTATTCTTCCATATTTCATCACTGTTTCCTTATTGTAGACAACATCTTATCATAGCCAAAAATCATAAGGACTCAGGAGAGTCTTTGCTCACAGACCTGTGTATCATATCCCCTTTTTTAGCTTCATACATTCTCAAAACTTTTATACTAAGCCTTCAAGTCTGACAGTTCAGATAAGCCTCTGCTTTGCACATAGAAGAGTAGGGGTTGGAAGGGACCTCTGGAGATCATAGAGTCTCACCCTCCCTGACAAGTCAGTCACCTAGAGAAGGTCACACAGGAACACATCCAGAGGGGATTGAAATGTCTCCAGAGATAGAGGCTCCACCACCCCACAGGGCATTCTGCTGCAGAATTAAATTTAAAGAAAGTTTCTTTAAATTTAAGGCAGTTTAAATCAAAGAAGTTTCTCCCCATGTATAGATGGAATTTCTGGCGTTAAAGCTTGTGCCTATCACCCCTTGTCCTGTCACTGGGCACCACTGAAAAAAAGACTCATCCTATCTCCCACACCCACCCTTGAAGTATTGATCAGCATTGATGTGAACCTCCCTCTCAGTTTGCTGCTCTCCAGCCCCAGTTCTCTTAGTCTTTCCTCATCAGAGAGATGTTCCAGTCCCCCCATTATCGTTGTAGCCCCATGCTGTAGCCTCTCCAGCAGTTACCTGTCCTGCTAGAACTGGGGACGCACAATAGTAAGCCCTGAAAGCCAACCAGATCCTGAGCTGCATCAGGAGAACTGTGGCCAGCAGGTCGAGGAAGACGATTCTCCCCCTCTACTGTGCCCTGATGAGACCCCACCTGGAGTACTGCATCTAGTTCTGGAGTCTCTATTGCAAGAGGGATGTGGACATGCTGGAGCATGTCCAAGAGAAGGGCCAGGAGGATGATCAGAGGGCTGCAGCACCTCTGCTATGAGGACAGACTGAAAGAGTTGGGGCTGTTCAGTTTGGAGAAGGGGAGGCTCCCAGGTGACCTTATTGTGGCCTTCCAGTATCTGAAGGAGGCCTACAAAAAACCTGGGGAGGGACTTTTGAGGCTCTCAGGTAGTGACAGGACTTGGGGGAATGGAGCAAAGCTGGAGGTGGGGAGATTCAGATTGGACGTGAGGAGGAAATTGTTCAGCATGAGAATGGTGAGACCCTGGAATGGGTTGCCCAGGGAGGTGTTTGCGGTCACAACCCTGGAGGTGTTTAAGGCCAGGCTGGCAGAGGCTGTGGGCAACTGAACTAGGGTAGGGTGTCACTGGGCATGGCAGGGGGGTTGGAACTGGCTGATCCTTGTGGTCCCTTCCAACCCTGACTGATTCTATGATTCTATGATTCTAATACTCCAGCTGTGACCTCACTAGGACAGAGTAGAGGGGAAGGAGAACCTGCTTTGACTTGCTGGTCACACTCTTCTTGATATACCTCAAGAGACTGTTTGCCTTCTTGGCCACAAGGGCACATTGCTAGCTTCTGGTGGAATTGTTGTCCACCAATACACACTGTTCCTTCTCCATGGAGCTTCTCTACACCTAAATCCTCCGCTTGCCTTAACAGTCTCTTTCTCTCTCATCTGTAGTGCCTCTGCCTTGACCTAAAGGATTAACTCCTCACTTCAGAGTGCCAAACGCCTCCCTCCAAGGACCCCTAACAAAAACACACACCCCTCAGGCCTACTCAGAGGCCTAAATTAACTATGCTAATCAGCCTACCCTGGCTAACCCAATTAAGTTTAATTAGCTGATGCCTTTCTTCCTAAAACACCTTGCCTTAGGGACACCTTACCTCTGCTTTAAGCTCACAGGAGAAGTCAATCTCCTCTTGCAAACTCACCCCTTGGCTACACACAGTCAGCAGAGAGAGACTCACAGCACTGAGCTCCTCCAAAGCCTTAGCAAAGCTTCTCCTCTCCTGAATACTTAAAACTGTGCTATAGGCAGGGACATCTCCCACTAGAACAAGTTGCTCAAGACCTCATCCAACCTGGCCTTCAACACCTCCAGGCAGGGAGCAGCCACAACCTTCCTGGGCAACCTGTGCCAGTGTCTCACCACCCTCACTGCAAAGAAGTTCCTCTTAACATCCTGTTTAAATCTCCCCTTTTCTAGTTTAAACTCATTACTCCTCATCCTGTCATTACAAGACCTTGTGAATAGTCCCTCCCCAGCCTTCCTGTAGGTCCCCTTCAGATATTGGAAGGCTACTATAAGGTCTCCTCAAAGTCTTCTCTTCTCCAGGCTGAAAAGCCCCAACTCTCTCAGCCTGTCCTCATAGCAGAGGTGCTCCAGCCCTCTGAGCATCTTTGTGGTCCTCCTCTGGACTGGCTGCACAGGTCCCACATCCTTCTTGTTTTGAGGGCTCCAGAACTGCACACAGTACTGCAGGTGGGGTCTGAGGAGAGCAGAGTAAAAGGGCAGAATCCCCTCCCTTGCCCTTCTGGCCACACTGCTCTTGCTGCAGCCCAGCACACAGTTGCTGTCTGGGCTGCACTCACACTGCAGGCTCATGTTGAGCTTTTCATCACCCCAGACCCCCAGGTCCTTTTCCTCAGGGCTGCTCTCAGCCATTTGCCCTCCAACCTGTATTTGTGCTTGGGATTGCGCCAACCCAGGTGCAGGACCTTACACTTTGCCTTGTTGAATGTCATGAGGTTGACCTGGGCCCACCTCTCCATCCTGTCCAGGTCCCTCTGGATGGATCCCTGCCCTCCAGCATGTCTCCTGCAACACACAGCTTGGTGTCATCTGCAGATCTGCTGAGAGTGCACTCGATTCCTCTGTCCATGTCACTGACAAAGATGTTAAACAGCACTGGTCCCAGCACTGACCCCTGAGGGATGCAACTTGTCTCTGGTCTCCAGGTGGACATTGTGCCCTTGATCACTACTCTCTGCGTGCCACCATCCAGCCAATTCCTTATCCAGCGAGTTGTCCACCTATCAAGTTTGTGTTTTTCCAGTTTGGTGACCAGGATGTCATGTGGGACAGAGTCACATGCCTTAATAACAGATCTGGCTTTGGTTTTCTCCTCAAATCTGAACCAACATTCCCCCACTTCTCTGTAGAATACAGCTGTGACTTTCCAGTTCATAGAAAATATCTTTATTTTCAAAACCCAAAGGTGGTACCTGAGCACATGGTTTAATGGCCATGGTGGTTTTGGGTTGATGGTTGGGCTTCAAGATCTTAGAGGGTTTCTCCAATCAAAACAACTCTATGGATCTAAGATTAGTTCATTGACTTTCCATTCCAATGCCACGAAAATGCTCTTGAGGTATGGCTTCCATACAGGCATGGCTGTTCACCAGCTGTAAAATACTTCGTAATAGTTCACTATATTGCAGACAGCCAACTATTAGAGTATCTCCAATTAAATCCATCAGTAGGATGCTCTTCAACAGAAACAGGAATTGCTGCCTGAAATAACGAAGACCCTTACGAAGCTAAATGTTACATTTCCAATTATAGCACTCAGGGAAAAGTGATAGGGGAGAAAAAAATAAAAATGCTGGTTGTTACACACCAGAAGAAACAAGTCAAAACTGACTTTCTTGGAGGTGTTCTTTCTTCCCTTATCACAGCTCTCCACTGTGGCACCTTCTGACCCATCACGTTGAAGATGCTCAGGCTATTCAGCCCTGAGAATAAACTCCAGCAGCAAGGATGAAATGAATTTCCTATTGAAAACATGTTGATAAAATGTTGTCAGGTAGAAGTACTGGCACAAAACTGGGGAAAAAAAATACTTTGAAAAGAGCCAATCTAACGTTCACATTTAGAATTAAACAAGTAGTTGCCTGAAGCTTCCCCTGCCATCAGGAAACTGCATATCTTGCAAATTGTATTAGGAGATGGATTCCTCAAGACAAATAAATATCCTGCAGGGCACATGACATACAGATAGCATGGTTCCAGAATGGAATATTTGGGATACAACCCTTATTACAAGCAAGTTCTGCTGGGGATTATCTCCCATAGCTCTGTTGTAAGGTCAAGTTGAGAGCAGATTGTATTTAGCTCTCTAAAATTAGTACAGAACCATAGAATTGTTTTGATTGGAAAATATCTCCAAGATCATGAAGTCCAACCATCAACTAACACTGCCATGGCCATTAAACCGTGTTCCAAAGTGCCATATCCACACCTTTCTCAGACTGGATATGAGGAGGAAGTTCTCCACCCTGAGAGTGGTGAGAGCCTGGGTATGGGTTGTTCAGGGAGGTGGTTGAGGCCACATCCCTGGAGGTGTTTAAGGCCAGGTTGGATGAGGCTCTGTCCAGCCTGATCTAGGGTAGGGTGTCCCTGCCCATGGCAAGGGGGTTGGAACTAGATGATCCTCGTGGTCCCTTCCAACCCTGACTGATTCTATGATTTTATGATTCTATGGTTCTTGAACACCTCCAGGTATAGTGACTCCACAGCCTCCCTGAGTAGCCTGTTCCAGTGTCTGACCACCCATTCCTGTGCTGCACAAACTCTCTCTTCCTGTTGACTTCATGCAGGCTTCAAGCTGAAGTGATGTGATACATCACCCTTTACATGAAATAATTAGAATATGGTAGCAACTCCCAAAAGATCCGATGATACACATTTCTCTTGAAAGCAGAAGACATTAGTGGAGAGGAACAGCACTAACAAAATTCTTGACAGTGAGGGTGGTGAGACACTGAAACAGGTTGCCTGGGGAGGTTGCGGATGTTCCCCGCTTGGAGGTGTGAAAGGCGATGTTGAATGTGACCTTGAACAAGCTGGTCTAGTGGACAGGGTTCGTGGATGTGACCCAGAGGTTGGAAATAGATAATCCTGAAGGTTCCTTTCAATCCAAAACATTCTGTGAATCTATAAATCCATGAAAACAAAGCAGCAAAGTGCAGAGGAGCCGTTCCTTTTCAGGTCTTCTCATTCTTCACTTCATAGTTCCTTTTAATCCCCAATAGGTCCTTCTCTTTGTTGTGATTTCATGTCACAGAGAAGCAACAGTGAGGTGGGGAATGCAATTTAGAAGAACGGCATTCAACAGCAACAGAAGATGTGCCAGGGGAGCTGCAGAGGGGAAGGATTGGTCTTTCCTCACTCAGTGAAGACTTATGAAGATCTGTAGCCAGAGAGAGTAGCCCTAAAGACCTGGAAAGATCTGCAGTCATATTTTTGGAGAGAGTCAAAACCTTCTCTCCCATTGACAAGCTTCCTGAGATTGGATTTATTTCCTGATGTCTTACCTTTCCAAGCAAGAGGCTGAAGTAATTTTTCAAACCCACTGGAGACAACGATCTTCTGTGATGCTCCAGTTTCAAAACTTGGTATGCTGCTGTTTCCATCAGCCTTTGGCCATCATTGCTGGGTATTTTGGGAGTTTCTGTGTTAGTCTATACCTGCTCTGGTCTCCAGTCATCTGCTACAGAGGAGGAATAGGAATTAGCCTTGGTGAATATTTCTATTTCTCTAGTGACTCACTAAGTTCTTCAGCAATCTCTACAACTTTTATAGGGAAATTTTGTCTTGCATTTAGGAATGGAGCAGTAAAATACAGTATTTTGTGGTGATTTTCATGGAAGGGGCAAAACTGGACAGAGAATTTGGTTGGATGTGTTGAATGGATAGATGTGAGGCATAGCAGGGATTGACAAAACAGATTACTTACAAAATGCTGGCTGAACTTCTCTACACAGCATCATAGAATGGTAGGAGTTGAAGGGGACCTCTGGAGATCATCAAGTCCAACCCCTGTAACAAAGCAGGATCACCCAGGGCGAGTCACACAGGAACACATCCAGATGGGTCTTGAAAGTCTCCATGACCTGTATAGACAGCCTGCTCCAGGGCTCCAGCACACTCACAGCAACATTTTTCCTCAAGTTGAGTTGGAGCTTCCTATCATCTTATTTGAATCCATTGCTTCTCTTCCTATCACAGGACACCACTGAATAGAGACTGACTCCTTCTTGACATCCACTCCCAGGATATTTGTAAACATTACTAAGATCTCCTCTCAGGCTGCTCATCTCATAGAAGCAGTCAGGGTTGGAAGGGACCATAAGGATCATCTGGTTCCAGACTAAACAGCCCCAAGTCTCTCAGCCTTTCCCCATCAGACAGATGTTCCAGTCCCTTCAATATCCTCATAGCCTCCTTTGGACACTCTCCAGTATTTGCCTGCCTGTCTTGAACTGGGGAGCCCAAAACTGGATATAATACTCCAGATGTGGTCTCAGCAGAGCAGAGCAGAGAGGGAGGAGAAACTCCTTTGACCTACTGACCATGACGTTCTTGATGAACTCCATGATGCCATTGGCCCTCTTGGCACAAGGGCACATTGCTGTCCTATGGATAACCTATTGTACACCAGAACTCCAAGGTCCTTATCCATGGAGCTGCTTTCCAGCAGCTCACCCACTAATATGAACTGGTGCATGGGGTTGTTTCTTCCCAGGTGCAGGAGTCTACACTTATTCTTGCCCTTTTGCTCAACTCTCCAGCCCATCCAGGTCTCACGGAAAGGCATCACAGCCTGATGAGGTGCCAGCCACTCCTCTCAGTTTGGTATCGTCAGCAAAGTGGCTGAGGGTCCACTCTATCCCCTCATCCAGGTCATTGCTGAAGATGCTGTATAAGACAGGACTCAGTCCTGTCCCCTGGGGAACTACAGATCTTCAACTGGACTCAGCAATCTTAATCACAACCCTCTGAGCTCTGCTGTTCAGCCTCTTCTCATCTTGTCCATTGTGCATAGACAAAGACATCTCTCCCCTCCCTGCTTTTTTATGATATTCCATTGTATTGGTTCTAGTTAAGCCCAAAGAGAAACAATATGATAATAGGATGCCTTCTCCTCTCCCCTCTTTGGAAAAAAAAAAAAGGGATTAGATGTAGAGAGTGAAAAGGAGTAAAACACCTAAAGAATAGACTTGATTTGATTTGGAAGTTAATAGAAAAAATTAACAATTAAAAAAAAAAAGTAATTTGGGTAAGGGGAGTTACAAAAAATACAAGGAAGAGAAACAAAATACAATGTATATATACAAACAGTTTAGATGAAAATGGATGGAGAAAGATTCTGGAGGTGGTTTCTCCCCCCACATGTTTGGCTGGCCACGTGGTGAAGCAGGAGCAGCAGGAAGCCAGGATGCTATTGGCAGGTGAGGCAGGGATGAGAGAGAGAAGAGAAACAAACAGGAAGGTCTTCTGTTTTTATAGGGACCCAAGACAGGAAGTGGGAGTGAGCTAACCACTGCATCTGGGGTCAGGGTCAAACCACCCCCAGGGGGGAGTCAGGATGACCTGGGATCAGGTTCAGACTACCCCCAGGGAGGAGTCAGGATGACCCAGGATCATGTTCAGACTACCCCCAGGAGTCAGGAGGACCTGGGGTCAGGTTCAGACCACTCCCCAGGAGAGGTTAACCCTTTACATACACCAAGGATTAAGTCATATTTTAGTATTTCTTGTTATATTTTGATGCAAACCTGTGTAGATGTGCTTCAAACGATTCTCACACCCAGCAGCTCCTTGTGCCTTCAACATGCAACCCTTAAGACCCTATTGCAAATACCATCCACATTTTCACTCCTTCCGGGTTTAGTTTTTTTAGGAGGTTGTTGTTACTGAATGATTGAAACATCTTTTATTTTCTTTATCAATACAAATTAAAAGCCAAGCACATTTCGGGGATTAGCTGGTTTTAGCAGTTATGACAGTTTGAGAAAGCAGCAAGTCAAAACTGTGGAGCTTTCTGTGTGGAATAATGTGATTATCTGAGGCTGTGCTTGCGTTAGCAGGGAATTCAGTATGATAAGAATAGAGCAGCAGAGGAAAAAAAAAAAAAGGAGGAAAAAAAAAAAAAAGAGCCGAGGACCCTTCTCCAGTTTGACACAGTTTCTCTAGGTTGAATATTAGGGAAAAAAAATATTTACTAAGAGGACTGTCAACCCTGGAACAGGTTTCCCAGGGAGGTGGTTGAATCCCTATCAATGGAGGTGCTTCAGAGTGCTGGTGTGGAATTGACGTGGTTTAGCAGCAGGCTTGGTGGAGTTAAATAATCATTGGAATTTATGACCTTAAAGGTCTTTTCTAGACTAAACAATTCTATGATTTTATAGAACCACATAATCACAGGATACAATATCGATTTTATAGAAACTTATAATCACAGAATCATTACTACATAGAATATATGACTCTGTTATTTTATAGAATTGTAGAATTGTTAGATCACCAAGTTCAACCTTCAACCCAACACCACCACGGGCATTAAACCATGGCCCAAAGCATCACGTCCAATGTTTCCTGAATGCCTCCAGGGATGAGGACTCCACTGCCTCCTTGGCCAGCCTCTTCCAAAGTCTGACCATCTTTGCAGGAAAGAAATTCTTCTTAATGTTCAACCTTAATGTTTTGGGGTTTGTTTTTTTTTTTTTTCCATTTTCATTGTTGTGTTTTTTGGGGGGGTTGTTTTTTTAAGATTTCCGTCGCTTGAGAGTTCAACACTGCCTATTTTTTTTCCACATTTTTTATTGTTTGGGGGTTTTTTTTGACATTGTTCCTTTTACTTGACTACATTTTCAGATCATCTCTGTAAAACATCCTATTTATCAGAAAAATTTTGTCCCATTTCTTTCCAAACATAAAACCTACATAAGATACTCCATGACCTCAGAGGTCTTTTCCAACTGAAACAAATCTGTGATTCTATATAGGGACAGAATTTGTCCAGTTCTTATAGGGACAATTTCACCTTCAGTCTTTTTGGTTTGTTGTGGGAGTTTTGTTTGTTTCTTTTCTTTTCTTTTGTTTCAGTTTATTTTGCTTTGCTTTGTTTTGCTTTCTTTTGTTTTGTTAAAGTAGCACTAAAGAGGTATTCGTGCCCATTCTGGTCTCACTAAACCCCCAGACTTTGGTGAAAAAGAGAGCTAATTGCACACCATGCACATTCCAGACCTGTTACTTTCAATAATAATGTGTGACAGAAGCACTCATTACAGACCAGAAATAACTTCCTCCAATAGTTTGCCATTGGAGAGTTCATGTTGAGTGTTGAGATGCCAACAACAAACAGAAAAGAAAGCAAACAGAGCTGGCTCTGTTCCAGGAGATGGCATTCATCAAAACAGCCTCTTTCCAAGGCACATTATTATTATTTCTCCTCAATCTGCAAGTTCAAGGTAGCAACTTAGCACAAGGCAGAGTCAAGAAGACATTTCTCTTTGCTGGCAGCACTGCTTCCCACCTCTGCAATAAATGTAATCTATTTTAAGAGCTCTTCTCCCTCAACTTTCAGGTCAGACTTAATTTTCAGATGTCAGCCACGGGTTGCTAGGAAATAGTCAAAGCTACCTGAACTTCAGAGTGAAACAGCTTTTCTAAAGACACTATCTTTTGTCAGTGAGACGAATATTGTCTCTCATGTGTTTCTGCAGATTACAGCACACTGGTTTGATAATCAGGTATGGGTCAGATCTTCAGTGAGTGTAAATCACAAGAGCTCTTCCAAGTCCTAGATAGTTTTCATCTCATCTGAGGGAGTGATTTAGACCATCTCTCTATGTCTCTTTGAAAAGAGGTTGGAGTGAAGTGGGGGGTTGGTCTGTTCTCCCTACTGTCAGGTGATAGAACAAGAGGAAATTACCTGAAATTGTGCCAAGGGATGTTTAGGTTGGACATCAGGAAAAAATTATTTCCTGCAAGAGTGGACAGACATTGGCACAGGCTGCCCAGGAAGGTGATGGAGTCACCAACCCTGGAACTGATCATGAAATGTGTGGACATGACACTTTGGGGCATAGTTTAATGGCCATGGAGGTGTTGGGTTGATGGCTGGACTGAGGATTTTTCCAAACAAAACAGTTCTTTCTGATCCTGTTATAACTTAAAGTCAACAAATCTTCTTCCCCTCTTCATTCTGTAACAAATCCTCTACCCTTACAGGCACTAATCCCCCTCTAGTCTCCAGGCTTGGGAGGCAGCTTTTGCAGCTCACTCATCTCAGTGGCTTCCGCACCAGGGCCAATCATTTTCTCTGGGTAGTCACAGGAGCAGCACATTCTCTGTGCTCTGATGTTCTCTGATTAGGTTTCCACTGATGTAACTACAATTCCTCCAGTCATCAATGTTTCTCAGGCCCTTGCTGGCTCTTTCTTCTTAATTTGCTTCTCTTTTCATTAGGGAATCTACCAGGAAAGTGGTTTTTAGAGGAAGCAAATGTGGAGCTTGTAAAAGATCTGAAGGAAAATGTGAGATTTTCCTTTCACAAGTTTGCTCTACTTATTTAAGTAAGAAGTTACCCATTATGGGAGGTGAAACAATAACATATCCCCAGTTCTTCATTCAGGTTGGACTTGATCTTGGAGGTTGCTTCCAATGCAAATGAGTCAATGTTCCTATAAAGTCTCTTTTGAGTTGAATGTTTCCCAAATAAAATGCAGTGAATAACCACTCCTGTTGGCACTGATGATAACAAAAACCATCTGCTGAACAGATCTCTCCTCCCCTCCCCTCCC
>VWZI01016217.1:232930-246103 GCA_013396835.1 Psilopogon haemacephalus
CTTCCCCTCCCCTTCCCTTCCCTCCTGTTCCCTTCCCTTCCCCTTCCCCTTCCTCTTCCCCTTTCTGTTTCCCTTTCCCTTCCCTCCTCTCTTTTCTTCCCTACTGTCTTATCTCCCTTCTTGTGTCCTTTCTTCTGTCTCCTGTCTGATGGTTGTTAATGTTTTTTCACTCTCCAGTTGAAAGCTATAAGCATATAGCAATCATACACCTGAAGCCTGAAGCCAGGATCCGTGGGCATCTGGTCTGAGAAGACATTTAGTTTTCCTCCAAAAGCAGGAAGTGCTTGGCAATGAGAAAGTCACCTCTAAAAGCCAAAACAACCTATTTATCTTAGATAACTATTTTAGCATAGGATAAGTGTTCTTGTGGAGACATTTCTCCATGGTTATTTGAAGGAGCCAAGGTGAAGCTTAAAGTAGGTCTCTAAGTTTTCGGCAGGTAGCGATAGGTAAGATGAAAAGGCCAAATCCCCTGACCTTTTATTTTGTACTATTAAATCTTATTCCAATTCTATTACTCTAGTCCTCAAGGTCCCTTAACTCTGCACAATATTCAAGTGCTGCCTTGTACTTAGAGTTCCTCTCACCTTGATGCCATCAGCAAATTTCATTAAAACCTTTTAGCTTTTTATGCCAGGGTCATAAATGAATATATTAAATGACATCAATTCTGAACCCAGCTTTGAGGAACTCCACCACTAACCTACTTAGAGCCCAAGACTGTCCTTTTCTGCACAGTGTATTTTTCTATTCTCTTTAACCAAGGTCTTAGACAGTATAAATAAACAAACAAAAAAAAAAAGTTACTTTGCAGTTTTCTAGGCTAGAATGATCAGAAATTGATAGACCTGCAGAATGGGATGTTTGAACATGTGATTTCTGCAAATTAGTAAAAGGATGTTTAAATAATAGGATCATGGTAAGAGCTGGAAGGAGTTCAGCTGCTCCTTTAGCAGGTTTCCTGTAGGTTCTGTGCAATATGTCTTGTCTCCATGAGGACATACAGAGTCATAGATTCATAGAATAATAACAGGGTCATAGATACATAGAATCTTTTTTTTTTCTCTAGACTCTTTCCCAGATTTGTTGCCCATGTCTGGACTCACTCCAGCACCTCAGTGTCCTTCTTGTAGTAAGGGCTCCAAAGTTGAACCCAGTATTCAAGGTATGGTCTCACCAGTGCCCAGTACATGGGCACAATCAGTTACCTGGTCCTGCTGCCCACACCATTTTCTATCCAGCTGGGATGCTGCTGGGCTTTTAGGCCACATGAGCACATGGTCACACACTGATTGATCTGCAGACATCTGGCAACCAGCATCCCCCAGGTCTTCCTCTGCTGGGCAGTATCCAGTCACTGCCCCAAGCCTGGAGCATTCATGGGGCTGTTGCCACTGTGCAGGATCCAGCACTTGTCCTTCCTTCAGTATTAATTCTGTTTTGATACCATTCTATCTGCAGCCCTACTCTCTTATGTACTTCACTCCTACACTACTGGCCCAAACCTCCTGAGACTCTGCCTCCAGCCTTCCCACTTCTCCATTCCAGGCACTAGCAGTCTGGAGCTGTGCTGCAGGAGTGTGGTGGAGCAGGTATGAAACGAACTCCCTTTTGCTTTCACTGCCACCTCAGTCAGCAGCATTCCTTGCTCTCTACATTAAAAAAAAAAAAAATGGTGCTGAAAAGAGCTTTTATACCTGCAGCTTCACCAGAGAGATGGAGAGACAGTGGTCTCCAAGAGAAGAAGGGTGGAGGGCGGCAGGTTGGTTGGTATAGGACGTACATGCGACTGAGTTTCAGGGTGATAAAAGGCAGTTGCAGAGCTTCCAGCAGAATATTCTACTGAAATCTTCCCTGTGGAGTGAAATCAATCAACCATTGTCTTTATGCATTCAGTGAGGCGAGATCAACTGTGCAGTGGGGAAAAATGTGCCACTGAAGAGAGCAGGCTTACCTGCTCTCCAGAGCCTCCCACAACTCCATCACCCTTTTGTCAAAAGCTTTCATATCCAGAAATGTGCCAACAACACCACCATTTCTAATAACACCATTTGGAATTTATATTTTTCTTTCTTTTGCACTCTAACACCATGCAAAGCCCAGACTTTATCATCCAGTTCTAATTCTTTGTTGTTTTCTGGGTCTTTTCATAACGATAATTGATTCTGTTAGGTTCTGGGAATTCCTTGGGTTCTAATAACAAGTAAAAACATCAAGGAATAGTCTTTTAAGTGTAGAAATTGACCAAAAAAAAGTCCTACAAAGGCATACAAAATCCTTGGGGGGGAAAAAAAAAAAATCCTACAAAAAAAAAAAATCTTCAAATCCAGAATAAATAATTTCCAATTTTCCATAGTTTTGGGGTTTTGTTTGTTTGGTTGATGTTGTTTTTTGGTATTGGAGTTTTTTCTTTGGGTTTTTTGTCATTGTTATTGTCGTTTGGGTTGGTCGGGGGTTTTTTTTTTGGTTGGAATTTTTTTTTTTTTTAGGTTTTTTTTTTCATGGTGAAAAGAAAATAGAAGTAGTTCTTCTATTCATTCTCTTCAAAAGGAAAGCTTTCTTGAGGTATCAGAATTCCTTCCAGAAGGGGAATTCAGAGTCACTCAGCTCTGCCTGAAAGCACCATTCTGAATTCATTCAACCTCAGCAGCAAGTCTGTGATTCTCTCCAAAGCTTCTGAGAAGCTGCATTGTATTTTGACTTTAAAATGCACATTAAAGCATTACATATGCTCCAACGTGCATCCTCAGCAACAAAAAATGCTTTTAACCCTCAACTTTTAAAAGCAGCTGCGGGGATTTTTTTCCCCAGAGGAGACAGCCTTAAAAAGGCCAACTGAATTTCCAGGGTCCTGTGGGACCACGCTGGGCTTGTTCTGTTTATCTCCGGGGTCTCCACACAGTTCAGCTGAGGGGAGTGCAATTTGTTCAGTTCTGTTTGCTGATGGCTCCTTCTTTAACCAGTTCAGCAAGAACAAATAGCAGAAGGAGTGGAACATCTTGCCAACCAAGGAAGCATGCAGTGCCTACAATTCCACAGCCATACCTTTGAGAGTTGTGTTAATTAGAACCTTTCCTACAGGTATGAGGAGATTGGCTCAGTGTCCAAATGGAGACCAGTGACAAGTGGTGTCCCTCAGGGGTCCTTCCTTACTGACCACCTGTCTGTATGGTTGCCACACCTTTGAGAGCTGTGTTAATTAGAACCTTTCCTACAGGTATGAAGGGGGAAGGTGTCCCTGCCTATGGCAAGGGATTGGAACTGGATGATCTTTGAGGTCTCTTCCAACCTAAACCATTCTACGATTCTATGATTCTATGAGGAGATTGGCTCAGTGTCCAAATGGAGACCAGTGACAAGTGGTGTCCCTCAGGGGTCCTTTCTTACCAACCGCCTGTCTGTGTGGTTGTGTCCCTAGTCCTACTCCTCTCCCAAACAATGAAGCTCCAGGACAAAAGATCATAGAATCATAGAATGGTTTAGATTGGAAAGGACCTCAAAGATCATCCTGTTCCAACCTCCCGCCATAGGCAGGGACACCTCCCACTAGAACAGATCGCTCAAGACCTCATCCAATCTGGCCAGGGACAGTGCAACCACAACCTCCCTGGGCAACCCATTCCAGAGTCTCACCACCTTCACTGTAAAGAGCTTCCTCCTAACATCCAGTTTAAATCTCACCTCTGCCAGTTTAAACCCATTACTCATCATCCTGTCATTACAAAACCTTGTGAATAGTCCCTCCTCAGCCTTCCTGTAGGCCCCTTTCAGATCCTGGAAGGCTGCTATAAGGTCTCCTGGAAGCCTTCTCTTCTCCAGGCTGAAAAGTCCCAACTCTCTCAGCCTGTCCTCAAAGCACAGCTGTTCCAGCCCTCTGAGCATCCTTGTGATCCTTCACTGGACTCTCTCCAGCAGTTCCATGTCCTTCTTGTGCTGGGGGCTCCAGAACTGCACACAGTACTCCAGGTGGGGTCTGAGGAGAGCAGAGCAAAGGGGCAGAATCCCCTTCCCTTGCCCTGCTGGCCACACTGCTCTTGCTGCAGCCCAGCACACAGTTGCTGTCTGGGCTGCACTCACACTGCAGGCTCATGTTGAGCTTTTCATCAACACAGACCTCCAGATCCTTTGCCTCAGGACTGCTCTCCAGCCAGGTCCCTATATGTATGAACACATAACCACAGAGGTGATGATTGGCTCAGCCTTGGCCTGAGCTCCAGGCTTGGAGACGAGGGAGGTTGCTGAAGCTTATTACAGCTGATACCAAAGCCCCACCAGGCAAGCCCATTCACCCAAACTCCACAAGACAAACCCAACAAGTACCAAAACCCCACCAGACAAACCCAGCACATTGAGATTATTGGGTAGGAGAGAGTAGCCTCAACTGAAACTGAGATCCTACACCAAAGGCATTGAGCAAACACATTTCAAAAGAGTCCCTGATCCAATTGTTTCCCACTTTCAGTAAACAAACCAGGTAATAGGTGATAAATTAATATGGTTTTATGACCTAGCAAGCACAGTCAGCTGGTCAGAGGCAGGAATAGAACTTAGATTGTCAGGTTTTCCTCCAGTGCCTGGATATATTTTGTGGAATAATCCTTAACTTTTTTCCTTCAATGTTTTCTTCACTGATCCAATAAGACTCTCATCAGAGCGTTTTGACAATGACTTCTAACAGCTCTAGCATGGTCATCTAGCAATAATAACTTTAAAGTTTAGCTTCATTTTTAGATAAAGCTGGACAGAGAGCCAGAGGAGACTCCTTAGTTCACCATTCTTCACCTCTAAAATGTTATATTCACTCGTGAGCATCATGAATTTACCTTCCATTCCTGGAATAATGTTTACAGTAGACTAATCTCACAATCTTAGTAGTATAAATTTGAGTGGATTCCCATCCCAAAACCCAGAATACACTTTGACTTGGAAAAAAAAAAAAATTAAATCAAGTATTATTAAAGTAAAGCACTGCAGGGTTTATAAACAGGCTTTATTATTATTATTATTATTACAGAAGGCAGAGATTTCAGGGACTTATGGAACTGTTTGGGTTGGAAAAGATCTCTAAGGCCATTGAGTCCAACCATCAACCCAGCACCACCATGACCATTAAATCATGTCCCCAAGTGCCATGTCCACATGGTTCCTTAACACCTTCAGGCAGGGTGACCTCCCTGGGCAACCTGTTCCAACACCTGACCATTCTTGTAGGAAAAATTCCTTCCCTCATGTCCAACTTAAATCTCCTCTTTCACAATTTCAGGCCATTTCCTCTCATTCTGTCACCTGCTTACTAGGGAGAAGAGACCAATCCCCACCTCGCTCCAACCTCCTTTCAGGTAATTGTAGAGGGCAATGACGTCTCCCTTCATCCTCTTCTTCTCCAGACTAAACAACCTCAGTTCTCTCAGCTGCTCCTCACCAGACTCTTTGCCAGCTTTGTGACTGAGTGACCCAGAACTGAACCAAGAACTCAAGTTGTGGCCTCACCAGTATAAGAGGACAATGATTTACCTACTCCTGCTGGCCACACCATTTCTGATCTAGCCAGGTGACTGGTAGCCTTCTTGGCCACCTGGACACACAGTAGCTCATCCTCAGCCAGCTGTCAAAAAGCATTCCTCAGTTCTTTCTCTGCTGGGCACATTCCAGATGCTCTGCCCTAGCCTGAAGTGTTCATGGGTTTGCTGTGATCCAAGTGCAGGACCTAGCACTTGGCTTTGTTAAACTTCATACTGTTGACCTGGACCCACTGATCCAGCCTAGCCAGCTGCCTCTGCAGAGCCTTCCTAACCTCCAGCAGATCAACAGTCCCATCCAATTTAGTGTCATCTGCAAACATACTGAGGGTGTACTCAATTCTGTCCTCCAGGTCATTAGCAATGATGTTAAAGAGAACTGACCCCAGCACTGAGCCCTAGGGAACACCACTGGGGAACTTGTGATCATCCACCAAATGGATTTAACTCCATTCCCTACCACTGTCTGGGCCTGGTTATCAATCATTTCAGATAAATCTGCCTTCATGGGAAAGAGCAGTTAAAATTCAGAGGAGAGCAGCAGCAATGCATTGTTGTGATAATAACTGCAACAAGGATCGAAATGCTACAGAGCCAATTCTCGTTACCACTTGAAAAATGCACTCTGTCCTACTAATAAAAGTAAACCCCTAAATGTCTAAATCAATAAGAGAGTGATGTGTTTCACCTCAGCTTTCCAAACGTGTCTGCAGCCATCCTGGAATGCTCTATTTCATAGTCAGTCAATAAAAGCTACAGCACGACTCTGTTTATCCTTCCCCCTGCTCCAGTTATCCATGGAGTGTCTCCAACAGATCTGTGAACATCACAGTCTACTCAAAAGCCATTTTTGAGCTTTATGGCAGAGGAACTGTCAGTCTAATGCAAAATACCCATTGCTGGCTTCATGCCTTCTACCTTAGCCAAGAAAAAGGAAAAAAAAAAAAATTAAAAAAAAAAGAGCAGAGCATGTGAAATAGGTAAAAAATAAACAGGAATAATCAACTTTTTGTTATAAAAGTACAATGTTCTGCACTTGCACAGGGGCAGCCCCAGGCACAAATGGAGCCTGGGCACGGAGCGGCTTGTGAGCAGTCTCAAGGAGAAGGATTTGAGGGTGTCAAGTGATGAAAAACTCAATATGAAACCCACAATGGTTGCTGGAAGTCCAGAAGGCAACCAAGTCCTGGGCTGCATCAAAAGAATTGTGAGCAGCAGGGCAAAGGAGGTGATTCTGCCCTTCTGCTCTGGTGATACTTTCACTGTAGTACTGCATCCAGTTCTGCTGCCCACAGCGCAAGAAGGACATGGAACTGTTGGAGAGGATCCAGAGGACACCACAAAGATGATCTGAGGCAGGGAAACCTGCCCTGTGAGGACAGGCTGAGAGAGTTGGGGTTGTTCATCCTGGGAAAGTGAAGGATCCACAGAGACCTTATAGAGGCCTTCCAGTACCTGAAGTACCTGCAAGAAAGATGGGGAGGAACTTCTGAGTAGGGCTTATTTATAGTAGTGATGGCTCTAAGAGGGGAGATTTAGACTGGAGATTAGGAAGAATTTCTTCAGACTGAGGGTGGTGGGAAACTGGAACATGTTGCCCAGGGAGGTTGTAGATGTCTCTTCCCTGGAGGTGTTAAAGGCCTGGTAGTATTTGCCCTTGATCAACCTGCTCTAGTGAAATGTCTTCCTGTCCATGGCAGGAGGTGTGGAACTAGATGATCTTCTATATCCTTTCCAATCCAAACCATCCAGTGAGTCTGTAATTCTTTTCTTTATTTGCTGTCACACAGAGTGGTTGGAGCCTGGATGGAGGATTGATGACTTCTTTACAGCACAGCTACAGGGGTAAAAATGCAAGCTGGGAGGGCTTGTAAACTCTGATGCCCTCAGAGTTTAAAATCACAGGAAGAACTCTAATGCAGCTTCAAGTAAAGAGAGGTTTGTGAAATTAGGCTCTTTATCAGCAGCTTTAGAGGCATCTCATTTTTCATTAGAATAATAGCTAAAAATTTGACCTTTGAGGTTCTTTTCATCTCCCAGGGAGAAGTTACATTTTCTTTCATGAACTTCTGCAAGAAAAAGCAGAAAAAAACATCTGTTACTAATTATTATTTATTCCTATCAAAGGAACACTGAAAGGCCCTAACACAAATCAGAGGTTCCATTGTGCTTCACGCTAGAAAATGTGTTCAAGGAGTCAGGCTCTGCCTCAAAGGCTTTGCAAAGGAGGCACAGACATCTTTTCCTCTGAAGAGTGGAGATGAGGTATTGTAGAACAGAACAATTCATTCCTCCAAGATGCTCAAAAAGCCTATGCTAGACAGAAGCATTGAGATCAGATATGATATAGAATGGAATCATAGAATGGTCTAGATTGGAAGAGACCTCAAAGATCATCCAGTTCCAACCCCCCACCATAGGCAGGGACACCTCCCACTAGATCAGGACGCTCAAGACCTCATCGAGCCTGGCCTTGAACACATCCAGGGAGGGAGCAGACACAACCTCCCTGGGCAACCTGTTCAAGTGCCTCACCACCCTCACTGTGAAGAATTTCTTATGGATATTTCTTATATGGATAATCTTAATTCTTTTATCACTGGATACAATCATAAAATCATTAAGGTTGCAAAGACCTCTAAAATAATCAAGTCCACCTTTCTACCCAACACCTCCAAGACCACCAGACAGTGTCCCAACATGCCACATCCACATGTTATTTGAACACCTCCAGGGATGGTAATTCCACCACCTCCTTCATCAGCCTGTCCCAATGCCTGACCACTCTCCAGGAAAGAAATTCTTCCTTTTGTTCAACCTAAAACTCCCCTAGTGCATTTTGATGCCTGTGATAGACACAAGCATTAAGATCAGATATGATATGGATAACCTTAATTCTTTTATCACTGGATACAATCATAAAATCATTAAGGTTGCAAAAGACCTCTAAGACAATCGAGTCCACCTGTCTACCCAACACCTCCATGACCACCAGACAGTGTCCCAACGTGCCACATCCACACGTTGTTTGAACACCTCCAGGGATGGTAATTCCACCACCTCCTTCCGCAGCCTGTCCCAATGCCTGACCACTCTCCAGGAAAGAAATTCTTCCTCATATTCAACCTAAAACTCCCCTAGTGCATTCTGATGCCTGTGATAGACACAAGCATTAAGATGAGATATGATATGAATAATTTTAATTCTTTTGCCACTGAATAGAATCATAAAATTATTAAGGTTGCAAAAGACCTCTAAGACAATCGAGTCCATCTTTCTACCCAAAACCTCCACGACCACCAGACAGTGTCCCAACGTGCCACATCCACACATTTGAACACCTCCAGGGATGGTAATTCCACCACCTCTTTCATCAACCTGTTCCAATTCCTGACCACTCTTCAGGAAAGAGATTCTTCCTCATATTCAACCTAAAACTCCCCTGGTGCATTCTGAGGCCATTTCTTCTTATCCTTTCATCAGTAACTTCTGAGAAGTCAACACTGGCCTCACTCCAAGGTCCTTTCAGAGATTTGTAGAAAGCAATGAGGTCTGCCCTCAGCTTCTTCTTCTGCATGCTAAACAATCCCAGTTCCCTCAGCCACTCCTCACCAGTCTTGTTCTCCAGATCCTTCACCAGCTTTGTTGCCCTTCTCTGGACACACTCCCATCCTTCTTGTACTGAGGGGCCCAAAACTAGACACAGTACTTCAGGTGCAGCCTCACCAGTGGTGAGTACAGGGGCACAATCACTTCTCTACTGCTGCTGTTGCTTCATTCTCAAGTGCAAAATGCTGTGGGTCTAACCATAGCAGCCAGAAGGAACTTTTTTTTTGAGATACAGCTAAATATTTTGTACTGTCTTAATCTGAGCCCAAATTAGGCAATCTCTTACTATTTCCCTCACCCTGGTTAGATATGTAACAGAAATGTATTGTCAGCTGGACCATCTCTCACAGAAGGCATTGAGTTGGAAGGGTCACCTTGTTCAACCACCCTGCAGTCAGCACAGACACCTCCAACTAGAGCAGGTTCAAGTTTGGCCTTGAATGTCTCCGGCAATGGGGCCACATCTCTGGCCAACCTGTTTGAGTATTCCACCATCCTCATTGTTAAGAACTTTGTCCTAATGTATGACCTATATCTCCCCTGCTCCAGTTTCAAACTATTTTCCGTTTTCCTACCACTTCACACCTTTCTGAACAGTCCCTCTGCAGCCTTCCTGCAGGATCCCTTCAGATATTGAAATGCAGCTAGAAGGGCTCCCTGGAGCCTTCTCTTATCCAGGCTGAACAGTCCCAACTCTCTCAGGCTGTCCTCATAGGAGAGGTTTATTTTCTTCTGAAACATAAGCTTAGGAGAATAGATCAGCTGGAAAAAGAAAAAAAAAAAAAAACAAAACACCAAAACTCTTTAGAATTTAGATTTAGCTTGCCTGGCTTTCTAAATAAAAATCTCTCCAGTTTTATATAAAGTTAATTCTAACTCTTCATTCTTTCTTATGGATAATCAGGTAGTTCAGGTTCCCGTGATGCCTCATCATTTTCCCTGGAGCCACCATATAAACCCTGATGGGCCATAGGTAAAACCATTTCAGCAATCAGAAAATGCATTCAGTCAGAAGGGATCATCAAAGGTCCACAGTGCTCCTAAGGAGGTCCAGCATTTTCTCTCCAGCATCAGGAGATGCCGTTTGGGGAGCACACATGAGCCCTTCCACTATCTGCTGTCTATTCTCTTCACATTCCTCCAGTGCTCATAGCAAGGAGTGTTGAGTAGCCCTCTGGTTTTAGCATCTGTTTATCAACCTGCTGCCCAGAAACTTCATTAATCCGTATTTAAACCTGCTTGGTATTATTTCCACAGCTTTCTAAGTGGCAACACAGGCCAAATGCAGACCTATGGCAAGTGACATTCCTCAGGGGTGGGTATGGGGATCAGCATAGCTTAACATCTTTGTCAGCAACATGGACGATGGGATTGAGGCACCCTCAAAAACCACATGGATGACATCAAGCTACAAGGCCTAGTTCACACACTGAAGAGAAGGCATACCCTCCAGGGGGACACGTACAGGCTGGAGAGGTGGGCCCATGCCAAATTCACAAAGTTCAACAAGGTGCAGCACCTGAGTCAGAGTAGTGCAAGCACAAAGGCAGACTGGGTGAGGAGTGACTCGAGGGCAGTGCTGAGGTGAAAGACTTGGGGGTGTTGGTTGATGAAAAATTCAGTGTGATTCAATGGTCACATACGGCCCAGAAGGCAACTATCCCCTGGGCTGCATCAAAAGAGGTGTGACCAGCAGGACAAGGGAAGTGATTCTGCCCCTCTGCTCTGTTCTGGTGAGACCCTACCTGGAACACTGTGTCTGTCTCTGGTGCCCCCAAAACAAGATGGATATGAACCTTTTGGAGAGGACCTAGAGGAGGCCACAAAGGTGATCAGATGACTGGTACACCAAATTCCACTATGGGGACAGACTGAGTGAGTTGGGGCTGGTCACCCCTGGCTCCAGGGAGAACTTAGAGCAGCCGTTTAGTACCTGATGGAGGCCTACAAGAAAGCTGGGAAAGGACTTTTGACAAGGGCTTGTAAGTGATAGGACAAGGGACAATGGCTTTGAGCTGTAAGAGCAGATTAGGAAGAAACTCTTTACAATGCAAGTGATCAGACACTGGAAAAGGTTGGCCAGGGAGGTTGTGGGTGCCCCCTCCATGGGAGTATTTAAGACCAGGCTGGAGGAGGTTTTAGCCAAGCTGGTCTAGTGGGGAGTGTCCCTGCCCATGGCAGGGGGTTTGGAACTAGATGATCTTGAAGGTCCCTTCCAACCCCAACCATTCTATGATTCTATGAATCCCCCCTAATCAGTCTGTAAAGTAGTGTTTGATCCAACTCAGGCTCTCCTCCTGCTCATTTCAGTGTCTTCTGGTTCTAGCATCATGGGATTTGATGAATAACAACACTGTGTTTGCCTTATCTACTGACTTCATGACTTTGTCAATATTTATCATCTCTGTCTCTCCAGGCTTTTTTTCTCCCCTAGCAGAAAGGGCTCAAGCATTTTAATCTTTTATTGCAAGGCAGTGTTTTATTCCCATCATCATTTCAGTTGTCTTCTCTGTGTCATTTTTTATTGCCTTCTATCTTGTTTTGGGGAGATGCAAGGAGAATCATTGTATCAAGTACTCCATTGCATCAATGCTTTTCAGAGGGAAAAAAAAAAAAAAAAAAAGTATTGGCTCCTGGTTTAACCTCAATATTTTTCCTGGCTATGCCTAATATTTCATTTATTCTTGAGGAAAACATGCCCCCCGAGCTGCTGATTTCAGAAGCCTGCCAGCAAGAACGCCAAGGTCTCCTTCCAGAGTCGTGACTCCCCACCACCACGCCAAGGTCACTGTTACATATCATAGAATCATCCAATTTGGGGGGTTTGAAGAAGACCTCTAAAATCAAGTCCAACCATCAACCTAACACCATCATGACCATTAAAACATGCCTCAAAGTGCCACATCTGCTTGTTTGCAAGGGCACCTCCTGGCATGATGACTCCACCACCTCCCTGCACAGCCTGCTCCAGTGCACCTAATCTCCAACCTAAACCTCCTCAGACACAATTTCGGGCCATTTCCTCTCATTCTGTTGCCTGATATTAAGGAAAAGCAGCCAAACCCCACCTCACTCCAGCCTTCTTTCAGGGAGCTGTAGAGAGCAATGGGGTCTCTCGTCAGTCCTGTCTTCTCCAGACTTAACTCCAGTTGCCTCAGCTGCTTCTCACCAGACCTGTTCTTCAGATCCTTTGCCATGTTTTTTTGGTCTGTTTTTTGCATGTTTTGGGCTGCATCACCTCTCATTTACTCACATAATGCATCACCTGGCATATCTTTTCCCAATACTTCAGGTTTGTGATTTCCTCCTGGAGTTTCTCACCACCGGTGTCACATTTAACTGCTTGGAAGACCTCATTAACATCTGCAGACTTGAATATTTGATCACTCCTGGCTTGTTCCAAGGTCACCCACAAAAAAAAACAAAAAAAAAAAAAGTGGAAAAAAAATTAATGCACAACCAATCCATGGGGAAACACAGGATTTGATTTTATTTTCAGGAAAGAAGGAAGTGATCCTGGCCTCCCCCTGTCATATTAAAACGCTCAAATCTGTAAGAGAAAAGGAAGATTTATCCTCCAGTCATACTTAGAAAGAAAGCAGCAGCTCTCACTGCATGCTTAGTAATCTGTAAGTTTGAGGAAGCTTAGGAGATCATGCTCCTCAAAGAGGGAAGGCAGTGGGTGACTAGTTTCTGGACCGCAGAGCTAGGGCTGAATTGTTGAACTAACTGGGGTTGAGATACTCCTGACAACTGCAGGAGCAGCGATTTAAGCATCTGGGCAACTTTAAGGTCAAGAACTGAAGTGCTTACAGATTACAGACCTGTCAAATAAAAAAAAAAAAAATAAATAAAAAGAGCTCTGCAGGAGCTCTGGACCTCACAGGTTTAAACTAAGACTTCAAAACATGCTGCTCTTCTGCTTCAAGTCCTTAATTCCTTCCCAGAGCCTGCCTTTGGCAACTCTCACAAAATCTGCTTGGTGTTTGCCCAGCAATCAAAGCTTGGCAAAGTAACTGAGTAGTTGTGGGGGAAAAAAAAAAAA
>VWZI01016217.1:246176-263264 GCA_013396835.1 Psilopogon haemacephalus
GAAAAACTAAACACCAGCAAGTTAGCAAGTTTTAGAACTGATGTTTAATCTTAATCATAGATTCATAGAATGGTTTAGATTAAAAGGGACTCCCAAGGCCACTTTGTTCCAGCTCCCCTGCCACGAGCAGGGACACCTTCCACTAAAGCAGCTTGTGCAAGGCCTCGCCCTCCCTGGTCTTGAACCCTTCCTGGGAGAAGGCATCCATGACCTCCCTGGGCAACCTGTCCCAGTGTCCCACCACCTCCACTGTAAATCACTTAACTATGCTTTGAATATCACACTTAGTACCAATGTATGACCTTGAGCTCTACTGTATGCAATGCCTGCTGTTCTCCGCAGCACAAGAATGACATGGAATTGTTGGAGTGGGTCTACAGGAGGTCACAAAAATGATCAGAGGGCTGGAGCACCTTCCTTGTGAGGACAGGCTGAGAGAGTTGGGGCTGTTCATCCTGGAGAAGAGAAGGCTCCAGGGAGACCTTAGATCAGTCTTCCAGTACCTGAAGGGTTTATAAGAAAACTGAGGAGGATTTTTTTTTTAAAAGGCTTATAGATGATAGGATAAGGTTTCATAGAATCAAAGAATAAGCCATGTTGGAAGAGACCTCCAAGATTATCCAGTCCAGCCTATCACCCAGCCCTAGACAATGGCACTAAGTGCTCCATCCTGCCTTTTCTTCAACATCTCCAGGGATGATGACTCCACCACCTCCCTGGGCAGCCCATTCCAGTGCCAATCACTCTCTCTGGGAAGAATTTTCTGCTAACATCCAGTCTATACCTTCCCTGGCACAACTTGAGATTGTGTCCCCTCGTTCTGTTTCTGGTTGCCTGGGACAAGAGACCAACACCCCCTCCCGGCTACAACCTCCCTTCGGGTAGTATAATGGCTCTGAACTGGAAGAGGGGAGATTTAGAGTGGATATTAGGAAGAATTTATTTCCAGTGAGGGTGGTGAGACACTGGAACAGTTCACCCAGGGATGTTGTGGATGCTCTCTCCCAAGAGGTGTTCAAGGCCAGGTTGGATGAGATCTTGAACAACCTGGTCTGGTGGAAGGTGTGCCTAGCCACAGTGTGGGGCTTGGAACTAGATGATCTTGAAGGTACCTTCCAAACCAAACTATTCTAAGATTCTATGTTTATTTTGGCCAAGCAATTAACCAAGGGATGGAGTTTTTAATCCCAAATCTTACTGCTCATGCTTTCTGGGAGTAAGTGGAAGCAAACAAGTACTCCTGGAATCTTCAGCTCTGAGAAATGATAAAATATGACAGACCCACCCTGTGGGGAAGGAAAAATGGCCTTTCGTGTTTAGCTTTTCTTCATCTTGTCCTCCTTCCCTTACTACACTATTTACTATGGCTTAATCTTAGGAAACTTCAGCCCAGAAAGAAAATAACGTTAATTTCAAAATCTTTTGTGTCTACAGACATGTTAATTGGTAGTTGCAGATGTTTTTTTTTTTTTTTTCACTTTTCTTTGATACAGCAGAGCTTAGCTTGTCTTCCTTCCTGGAATGAAAGTTAATCCTTTGTGTGAGCTAACAATAGCAAACAGAAAGACAGGTAATTATTGCAAAAAAAAAAAAAAAGTGAACTGATGTCGTTGAAACCCAACATCTATGGACTGAGCCAGAACACATTGATAGTCTGCTGCTGCAAATTATGGGTAAAGAGGAAATCAGGGCCCCGAGGGCACACAAAGCCTGCAAGACAAAAAGTGATGTCCCATTTTGGAGAAAAGGACCTGAGAGTCCTGGCAAACAACAGAATAAGCATGAGCCAGCAATGTGCCCTTGTGGCCAAGAATGTTCAGCAAGAGTAAGTGTAAAGTCTTGCACCTGGGAAAGGACAACACCATGCACCAATACAGGCTAGGGACTGACCTGCTGGAAAGCAAGGTGCATCATGAAGAGTGTAGCCAGCAGGTCAAGGGAGGTTCTTGTTCTCTGCTCTGCCCTGCTGAGTTGGCGTCTAGATTACCATGTCCAGTTCTGTGCTCCCGAGTTCAAGAGGAACGGGGACATGCTGAAGAGGGTACATCATAGGGCTACAAAGGTTCATGAAGGGACTGGAACATCTCTCTGATGATTAAAGACTGAGAGAATTTGGAGAGTTTTAGTCTGGAGAAGAGCAGCCTAAGAGAGGATCTCATCAATGCTGATCAACACTTGAAGGAGGGTGGTACCAGTCTCACACAGAATCACAGAATCATAGAATCACAGAATCACAGAATGTTTTAGGTTGGAAGAGACCTCAAAGATCATCCTGTTCCAAGCCCCCACCATAGGCAGGGACACCTCCCACTAGAACAGGTCACTCAAGACCTCATCCATCCTGGCCTTGAACACCTTCAGGCAGGGAGCAGATACAACCTCCCTAGGCAACCTGTGCCAGTGTCTCACCACCCTCACTGTGAAGAATTTCCTCCTAACATGCTATTTAAATCTCCCCTCTGCCAGTTTGAAACCATTACCCCTCATCCTCTCATTACAAGACTTTGTGAACAGTCCTTCCTCAGCCTTCCTGCAGGCCCCTTTCAGGTACTGGAAGGTTACTATAAGGTCTCCTTGAAGCCTTCTCTTCTCCAGGCTGAAAAGTCCCAACTCTCTCAGCCTGTCCTCATAGCAGAGGTGCTCCAGCCCAAAATGTTAGGGGTTGGAAGTGACTTCAAAAGATCATCCTGTCCAACCCCCAGTCCAACCCTGCTAGAGCAGGATGACCTATAGCAGATTACACAGGAACACATCCAGGTGGGTTTTGAATGTCTCCAGAGAAGGAGACTCTACAATCCCCCTGGGGTTCCAGTGTTTTGTCACCATCACAGTGAAAACATTTTTCCTTATGTTTCCATGAAACTTCCTATGCCTCAACTTCCACCAATTCTCCCTTGTCCTGTCATTGGGCATCACTGAGCAGAGCCTGGCTCCATCCTCCTGGCATTCATGTTTTACATATTTATAAACATTAATTAGGTCACTGCTTAGTCTCTTCTTCACTAAGCTAGAGTCTCAGCTCTGTCAGTCTCCTCAGTCTCTGCAGAGTCTTGCCCAGTGACAGGACAGGAGGTGATGAACACAAACTTGAACAGAAGAAGTTTCATCTAAACATGAGGAGGATCTTCAGTAATTTAAGGGTGCTGGAGGAGGTTGCCCAGAGAAGTAGTGGAGTCTCCATCTCTGGAGATATTCCAAACCTACTTGGATGTGTTTCTGTGTGACCTTCTTTGGGAACCTGTCTGGGTGGGGACTTGGATTCAATCTCCACAGGTGTCTTCTGACCTTTCTATGATTTGACCTGTGAGATGTGGGAAGTAGCAGCAGTGTCTGGCATCAACTGCATACCATATAGGATGCTTTATCAGTCCCTTTGGTAGGAATTGAGGTAAGTCATTCCTGAAATGACTCTCCTTTGTACAATTGAAATGGTTAAAATGCTATAAAGTGGATAATTATTTTTCATTTTTTGATTCCTCTATTTTGGTAGCTCTGTTATCTATCAAATCCACACGCAGAAGACAAACTGACCAGAATATTAAATATCACCTCCAATTGGATAAGAGGAGCCCTCAACTCCAGAAGTGTTGGGTATTTTACAACTCTTAGAGCTAAATAGATCTCAATCAGTGAGCAAAAAGCTTTCTCACAGTTTTTCACATGCTGAATGGTGACAGAATTGTGACTTTAGCTAGGATTAAGTCAATTTCTGCAAATGGTTTTAGGAGCAGGAATGACCTATCCTGAAATCTTACTTTGTCCTGGACTTACTCATCCATGAGAAGCTGGAATGCACAACTTCAAACCAGGCTCAAGCACATTAATTGTTCTTCTGGGTGCCAGGGAACTGACATGTATCATCTGAGGCGTGACATGAAGCAGCAGGCTGTGGTCTGTGCCATGAAGAGACTATCAGGTGAGGACAGAGGGCAGAAATTATCTGCAACCAGCCTGCAGCAGAGCTTCCTCAAGACACATTGTGTCCCCTTGTTAAGGGAATGAACCAGCAGGTGGAAAGCTGTGGTGGTATCAAGAGGGAGACAGAGTCTCCACCCTGAAGTAGTTGTGCATTCGTCACTGGTCGTGGTGAAACAGAATGTGAAACAAAACCTGGGATCCAGGTTCGGCAGTGGTTTGGCAGTTCCCCACCCCCCACACTTTGAAATAACCCAGGCTAGGACTCAGTCAGCTGGCAGTTAATAAATGAAGCTTTATATTTACAGGTTTGCACAATATACAAGCAGATATTTACAATGTATAACTGATATTTACAGATATATATGTGAAAAGGTAATACGGAGACACCACACCCCTCCCAAAGATCAAAGTCCCTAAGAGGGTTTTCTAACCCCCCTACCACCTTTCCCCCCTTCCCCAATCTTATCTCACCATCTGTTTTATGCAGCAGATAGGCAAAGGTAGATCAGCCAGGGGGATTAGCAGCAGGAAAGAATTTAGTGATATTATTCAGATCCAGCTACGAAAAAAAAGCGGGGAGAAAGAGCCATGCAACAGCAGCAGCCACAGGCCAAAGCAGTCTGACTTATCTATGTTTGGGTTACAGTGCTTAAACAATTCTTTCTCAGTAAAGCTATGAGTGAAGTAGCACCATCAGTATTTTCCTTTTTCCGCCTATAGTCTGATTTCTTATTTAAATCCTCCAATTAGTTCAAACCAGCACACAAGTCCTCCTTACTGTGACCCACATGTTTCCCCTCTGTGTTCACACAAGTCTGGAATCCTCTTGTGTATCACAACAGAGTTTTTGACATGATAACTGTAAGACACCACCAACTGGAGCCAAAAGATCGTAGAATCATAGAGTCGTTTGGATTGGAGAAGACCTCTAAGATCATTGAATCCAACTATTAGCCCAGCACTGCCATGACCACTAAACCATGTCCCCAGGTGCCATGTCCACACACTTTCTTGAACAGCTCCACAGACAGTGACTGGGAGACCTGTTCCAACACCTGATTTGTTTCAGTTGGAAAAGACCTCCAAGGTCATCAAGTCCAACCATCATCCAACTCCAATAAGTCAGGTGTTAAACAGCACCAGATCAATTACCTGAATCGCTTTCTCTGGGCAACAAGGAAGGGATTTAATTTAGAATTCGTTACATGACTGTAGTTTGGATGTGTGAGCCTGGACTGAAAAACTTGCTCTTGGGAGACCTTATGGTAGAGAAAAACTACTGTGGCTGTTTCTGTTCTGAGCTTCGAAACTGGAGGCAGATCAAATGGTTATTGTATCAAGAAGAAGAGAAGATCATAGAATTGTTTTGTGTGCCAAAGACCAACCATCAACCTAACACCACCATGACCACCAAACTATGTGACAAAGTGCCATGGACATGCATTTCTTGGGCACCTCAAGGGATGGTGACTCCATCACCTCCCTAGGCAGCCTGTGCCAGTGCCTGATCACTCTTGCAGGAATGACATTGTTCCTGATATCCAATCTAAACCTCTCCTGGCACAATTTCAGGCCATTTCTTCGCATTCTGTCACCTGACACTAGGGAGAGGGGACCAATCCCCACCTCACTCTAACCTCCTTTCGGGGTCTTCTAGAGAGCAATGAGGTGTCTCCTCAGCCTCCTTTTCTCCAGACTAAACAACCCCAGTTCTTTCAGCTGCTCCTACCAGACCTATCCTCCAAACCAGCTGCATTGCTCTCATCCACAACAGTCCTTTGCAGCAAACTCTTAAACCCATGGAGTGCTTCTGCTTCTTTTTATCCCTTTTACGATGTCATCAGACTTTTATTGCCACACTTCAGCAAAATATGATTACCAGGTTTAAAGGTCTGGATATGATTCATTTCTGTTTGTTCTTTGTCATAAATCCCCTCACTGCATTTTTACCAAAGCCTGTTTGAAAACTTCCTCAGTGAGAGTGTGCAAAAAAAAAAAAACTCACAACCACCCAGCAAGGTTTTCAAGCCCTTAACTGAGAGTTGTATAATTACAAAGTGATTTTAATTAAAGAGATAACCATGTTTGGACTTAACCTATTTATGGGTTCCAGGTATGGTGCTGCTCAGACACACAGCATAAAATCTGCTTGAGGTTGCTCAACCAGCTCCCTCAGTCTCACCAAGGGTGATTTGAAGCGTGCACTGTGACTACAGAAATCTGTTATTTTAAGCAACCTTGTCATGTCTTCATACCTTTGAGCTGTAAAGTGGCTTCCAGCTTCCTACTGAAAAACAGATTTTTTTTCATGCTTTAAAAAATAAACAGATGAGATTATTCCATTTATTTTTCAAATTACCTTCAGAAACAGAGGTTATCAATGATTTGGATGAGGGAATTGAAAACACCTCCGTTAAATTTGCAGATTATACTAAATTGGGTGGGAGTGTCGATCTGCCAGAGGGTAGAAATGTTCTGCAGAGGGACCTGGACAGGCTGGATCAGTGGTTCAACACTGTTAGGTTCAACAATGTTAGGTCCTTCACTTGGGTGACAACAATCCCATCAACAGTGCAGGATTGGGGCAACTGCCTTGCACAAAACAACCTGGGGGTGCCTGCTGACAGTCAGCTGAAAATGAACCACTGTGTGTCCAGGTGGACAAGAAGGCCACCAGCAGCCTGGCCTGGACCAGGAATGGAGTATCCAGCAGGAAATGACTATTCCCTTGTACTGGGCACCGGTGAGGCCATACCTTGACTATTGGGTTCATTTTTGAGGTCCTCACTCCAAAAGGACATTGAGGTGTTGGAGCAGGTCCACAGAAGGGCAATAAAGCTGATGTGCCTGGAGAACAGGTCTGGTAAAGAGCACCTGACTGACTTACGATTGTTTAGTCCTGAGAAGAGGAGGCTTAGGGGAGACTCCATTGCTCACTTCTTTTTAACTGAAAAGTAAAGCAAATATTTCTTTAAACTGCATTCAAGTGTCCTTAGTGCACATCTGGATGCACCTACCAACAACAGAAAAATCTTGTAGCATTTAGGCTTTTCTTCTGTGTTGAGAATGCAGAGGTTAAAACCCTGCATAAGCTTCAGATCTTCATAGAGTTCAGTGGAACTGAGCAGCCAAGGATCTCTTGAGGAAGCACCTAAGAGAATGAATCCATATTGTGTAGCATTATGGTAGAATAGTTTCTGTTTGTAGAGTCCAACTCAAATCCAACTATTAGCCCAACAATACCATGGCCATTAAATAATGTCCCAAAGTGCCATGTCTACATGTTTCTTGAACACATCCAGGGACAGTGACTCCACCACCTCCCTAGGCAGCCTGTTCTGACACCTGACCAAGCGACCTGTATGATGTGTATCCAGCATATGCTAACCCTTTCTGGACATTTCAGACTCTGTAGAGCATTTTGCCTCCACAGGTAGCTTAAGTACAACCATTAGATTTTTTTTTTTTTCACATGAATGCAAGTTCAGCAGATGTGGAAAATTACTTTCTAGCTCATATTTTCTTGTTTATCATAAGCATTATTCACACTGTGCTGGCTGAACGTAGATTCCTGTCAGTTAACAAGAAAAAAAGTTTGATTAAACTCAATTTTTTTTATTTTTTTAATGTCTGCAGACACTTTAATGAACAGATACAGAGCCATTAAAGATCAGATCTGATGAGATGCAGCTGAGGGAACTGGGATTGTTTAGTCTGGAGAAAAGGAGGCTGAGGAGAGACCTCAAGGGTGTTGGTCTCTTCTCCCTAGGATCAAGTGCTAGAACAAGAGTAAATGGCCTGAAATTGTGCAAGGAGAGGTTTAGGTTGGAGATTAAGAAAAAATTCTGCCCTGCAGGAGTGTTCAGGCATTGGAATAGGCTGCTCAGGGAGTTGGTGGAGTCACCATCCTTGGAGGTGTTCAAGAAACATGTGGACATGACAATTTGGGACATGGTTTAGCAGCCATGTTGGTGTTGGGTTGACACTTAGACTTGCCCATCTTAGAGGGCTTTTCCAATCCAAACAATTCAATGCTTCTATGAAGAGTAAGATTTGAAGCTGTAAAGGGATACTATAAACTTCCCCATAATATACAGTTTGTAACAGAGGTGAACTTATTTCATTGCTCCACATCTTCTTCTCCATAAAACCAGTAAGGAAGATACATTGGTGTCTCAGGAACATGTTTCTGCCTAGGCAACATCAATATTGGTGGCACAATGAGTTTTTAGAAGATGAAGTTCCTTGTATGCATTTCAGTCTTGTGATCCAGGCCTCACAAAGCATCAAAGTACCCACGAGCAGCTGCAAAGGATGTGAAGGCAGTGAAATTAGATGGATCCCAAAAGAACAAGAAATGGAAGTCACCCCGTAAAGCCAGCATCTTCTCACTTAAAGCCTGATGTTCATTTCAGACAGCTACCCACTGCAACTTATTTCACAGAATACAGAATGCATCAGGTTAGGAGGGACCCTCAAAGATCATCTTGTCCAATCTTCCTGCAGACAGTAGGTACATCACCTACTAAAGAAGGTTGCTCAGGGTCACATCGAGTTTGACTTTGAATGTCTCCAGGGATGGAGTCTCAAACACATCAAAGGGCAACCTGTTCCGGTATTTCACCACCTTCATTGTGAAGAACTTCCTCCTGATGTCCAACCTAAATTTACCCTGCTCCAGTTTCAAATCATTACACCTCACCTTATCAACACAAGCCTTTCTAAACAAGTCCCTCCTCACTTTCCTGTAGGTCTGCTTCAGATATTGAAATGCAGCTACAAGGTCTGCCTGGAGCCTTCTCCAGCATGAACAACACCAACAGCCTTTCCCTGTATGAGAGGTGCTCCAGCTCGCTGATCATCTTTGTGTCTTCCTCTGGACCTACTCCAGCAGTTCCATGTCCTTCTTGTGCTGGACACAGGACAGCAGATGTTGTCTTACCAGAGCAGAGGGGCAGCATCACCTCTCTGGACCTGCCGGAATACATTTATAAATGTTTTCCTAACTGGCATCTAATAACTATAGTTAATGACCATGGGTGACCTTTATTTTCCAAGCAGAACTCTTCCACTCCACAGTAAGTAGCAAACCTGCATCATTTTTCACCAGTTCAGTTACAAAGTTCAATTAAGGGACACTTCAAAAGCTACCACCCATAATGAATAAACAAATCCAATTTAAGGAGCTGTGCTCCAGAAGAGCATTAGAAATTAACAGTTAACGACACCAGTGAAGTGACCTTTAATAAAGTTACAGACATTCAATCAAAAGGTGCAAGTGGCAATTCAGGGGTTAAACTGGGACATAAATTGCACTTCTAGGTCCTGCTTAACATCCTATTACTTTGAAGTGGAGGAATTAATTCATCTATAAAGTGTAAAGGACTAAACATTGAGCAGTCTATCAAGGAAGATGTTTTCTGAGAATTAGAGGAAAGAGGATCAAGTGTACTTATTTGCTCCTTAAATACAAATTAGTTGCTTTTAATGCGCCTTTTTTTCATGGTTTCTCCCACTCAGGGCAGCTCCTTGTACCCAGTCCTCCTACCCACTTCCACCCTTCAGAGCTACAGTTCATGCTATGGTTCCATCAAACACTCAATCTGATAGAAAAGTACCAAAGATGGAAGTAAAATAAGTCAGTTGTAGGAGATAAAGCTTTGAAAAAAATTGCTTTGTCAGTTGAAAAGCATTCCAAAACACTGGAGGGATAACTTGGCCATGCAGAGATGATTCCAGATCACACACCACGCCTTCAGAAAGCCTACACAAAGCTGTGTCAGGTGGGCTTTGTGAAGGGAAATGCAACTGTGCTCTATCTGATCAGTTTGGCACTGCTGGGGAATTGAGAAATCCAGCCACAGTGAAGACAGAGATGGGAATTTAATAGCAGATGTTGCTACTCTCCTACAGATGAGAGAACATCTGAAAGAAGCTGAACTCCCCACCCCATCCTTCCTGTGGTCTGAATGAAGAACTGGGAATATGTTATTATTTCAGCTCCCAGACTGAGTAACTTCTTACTTGAATAGGTAGAGAAAATTGGTGAAAGGAAAATCTCACCTTTTCCTTCAGATCTTTTACAAGCTCCACATTTGCCTCCTCTAAAAGCCACTTTCCTGGTAGATTCCCTGATGAAAGGACAAGCAAATTAAGCAGAAAGAGCCAGCAAGGGCCTGAGTAACATTGATAACTGGAGGAATTGTAGTTACATCAGTGGAAACCTAATCAGAGAACATCAGAGCACAGAGAATCTTCTGCTCCTGAGACTACCCAGAGAAAATGATTTGCCCTGGTGTGGAAGCCACTGAAATGAGTCAACTGCAAAAGCTCCCTCCCAGACTAGAGAGGGATTAGTGCCTATAAGGGTAGAGGATTTGTTACAAAATGAAGAGGGGAAGAGGATTTGTTGACTGTGTATGAGTTATAACAGGATGATAGACTCAGAGAACTGTTTTGTTTGGAAAAGACCTCATAGATCAAGTCCAGCCATCAACCCAACACTCCCATGGCCATTAAACCACATCCTAAAGTGTCATGTCCACGCATTTCATGATCACTTTCAGGGTTGGTGACTCCACCACCTTCCTGGGTAATCTGTGCCAATGTCTGACCACCCTTGAAGGAAAGAATTTTTTCCTAATGTCCACCTAAATCTCCCCTGGCAAAATTGCAAAACATGGATAGTAAGGAGAAGAGACCAACTCAGATGCAGAACTCTTAAAGCGAGTCCAGAGGAGGGCCACAGAGATAATCAGAGGGCTGCAGCAGCTCTGCTATGAGGATAGACTATGACAGCTGGGGCTCTGCAGCCTGGAGAAGAGAAGGCTTCAAAGAGACCTTAGAGCAGCCTTCCAGTATCTGAAAGGGGACTACAAGAAGGCTGGGAAGGGACTATTCACAAGGGCTTGTAATGACAGGATGAGGGGTAATGGGTTTAAACTGGAAGAGGGGAGATTTAAATGGGATGTTAGGAGGAAGTTCTTTACAGTGAGGGTGGTGAGACACTGGCACAGGTTGCCCAGGGAGGTTGTAGTTGCTCCATCCCTGGAGGTGTTCAAGGCCAGGTCAGATGAGGCCTTAAATGACCTGTTCTAGTGGGAGGTGTCCCTGCCTGTGGTGGGGGGTTGGAACTGGATGATCTTTGAAGTCCCTTCCAACTTAAACCATTCTATGATTCTATGAACTCTCACCTCACTACAACCTGCTTTCAGCAAGTCATAGCGAGGCATGAACATAAAATTACCACTTAGGGCCATGATAAATGGTTTCAGTTTCAAGTCATCAGAGTGTCTGTTTTTTTTTTTTTAAATCACTAAAATAATTCTTTTCAAAAGCAAATAAGCAAACTTTTCCTCTTTCCTGGCTGTGTATTCCTAGGAACCCAATACTGTATCTCAGTGTGTTTAGTTTCTACATCCCTTATTTAGCTTTTATGGGATTATTTAACATCTAGAGAGCTATCTAAATGCAGTGATTTCTGTTTCTGAAGATATAGATACATTTTCTTGTATTATTATATATGGGGGTGCATTATAGCAGATACAACCAGATCAATTATTATATGAGGATGCATTATAACAGGTGCATGATATGAAGATATACTATACCAGAGATAAACAGATCAATACTGAAAAAATCAGAGTATATCTGCCTTCTGAAGCCTTCCCAGCTATGATACTGCCCTGCACAGCAGACATTTTATTTATATCACCATTGTTCATATACTCCATGCTCTCATGGGCAAGAAAGAAAAAGAACTCTTACAAAAATATATTGGTTTGTGGTGGTTTGGTTTTTGGGATTTAGGGGTTTTGTTGGTTTTTTGGGGGGTCTTTTTGCTTCTTTATTTGGAGTTTTTCTTGTTTGTTTTTTAATTCTCTTAAGGCATTGGAAGACAGAACAAAAACTATCAGAGTGTCCTAACGCATACACACACATTATTGCAGCGTTTCATTATATTTCCTGAATAGCCATTTGGTTTCAGGCTATTTCAGCAAATCATCTTCTCTAACTGTTACAGCAGCAAGAGATGTCCCCCTGGTGAGCATCTACCATGGATAACCACCAAGGCCAGCTTTTAATCATCCTCCTTTTGCTCCTCAAATAACCCTTCCTTCTGGACTAACATTTCTGGACTCGCACTGAAGAACGAGGAAAATCAAACGGCTCTGCTTGAGTTACTACAACACAACAAATGAATTCTGGTTCAAAACAACATGATACAAGACAGGAAATCATAGAATAATAGAACTGGTCTGGTTGGGAACGACCTCTAAGATCAACAAGTGCAGCCATCAACCCAACACCACAATGGCCACTAAACGGTGTCCCCAAGTGCCATGCTCACACATTTCTTGAACACCTCCAGGGATGATGATTCCACCACCTCCCAGGGCAGCCTTTTCCAATGCCTGACCACTCTCTCCATCAGGACATTTTTCCTAATCTCTAACCTAAACCTCCCCTGGCACGGTTTGTGGCCATTTCCTCTTGTTCTATCACCTGATACTAGGGAGAAGAGGCCAATGAAACCCCCACCCCTCCGCCCTCACTCCAACCTCCTGTCGGGGAGTTATAGAGAGCAATGAGGTCTCCCCTCAGCCTCCTCTTCCCCAGACTGAACAAATCCAGTTCTCTCAGCCTTTTACGGGTTCACAGATTGCTTCAGTTTGCAAGGAACACTTGATGATCATCTTGTCCAACCCCCACTCCTGCAGTCAGCAGGGACACCTCCAAACAGATCAGGCTGCCACATCAAGTCTGACTTTGAATGTCTCCAGGGATCCAGCCTCCACCACATCTCTGGGCAACATTTTTGCATTATTCCAACACCCCCAGAATGAAGAACTTCCTCTTAATATCCGAACTAAGTCTACTCCATTCCAGTTCCAAATCATTGCTCCTCATCCTATCACTACAAGACCTTCTAAACAGTCCCTTCCTAGTCTTGCTGCAGGTCCACTTCAGACACTGAAAATGAGCTGGTCTGGTCTGGTGGAGCTCTCTGAGATCTAGAAGCCATTGAGCTCTTACTGGAGTAATTTTGCAGAGGCAGAGAGATTAATTTAAAGGCTGGAAAGGTTGTAGGCACTAATTACATCTAGCTTTAAAGCTATTGTTAAATCTATTCTCACTAAAAAACAAACAGACAAACAAACAAAACCAAACAAAACAAAACCCCGAAACAAAACAAAAAACCCCCAAAAAAATAGTAATTTCTAAAAATCTCCAGAACAATCTGGCTTTCCACTGAGGAAAATGTCTTCTGTATTCAGAAGATTTGAACAGCAATTCCACTACAGTAATGTCAGGCCAGATGGTTTAAAAGAAAGGGGATTTCAACTCTTTCAGGGTTGAGTTTCCAGGAGACAGAATGATCTGCCTCCTGTATGGGATTTCTAAACTGAAGGTTCCCCTTGTCAAAAGTGGCTGAGGAGGCCACCAGCATCCTGGCCTGGATCAGCAATATTGTGGCCAACAAGACCAGGGCAGTGATTGTTCCCCTAGATGCAGCTCGGGTGAGGCCACACCTTGAGTATTTGATTCAGTTTTGGGGCACTCACTACAAGGAGGTCATTGAGGATCTGGAGATGTGTCCAGAGAAGGGCAACAAAGCTGGTGAAGGGTCTGGAGAACAGGTCTGATGAAGAGAAGCTGAGGGAACTGGGGTTGTTTAGTCTGGAGAAGAGGAGGCTGAGGGGAGACCTCATTGTTCTCTCCAACTCTGTGAAAGGAAGCTAGAGAGAACAGTCTGCCCAGGATGAAGATTTCTGGTTTTGCTACCTGGATACTCTATGCTGACCAACACAAGAGATTTTGCTGGTTTTGTATGAAGTTATAATGAACAGTGTTAGAAAATTAACAACCTGAACTGGTAGATCAATGAGCAAGTGAAGCTGAAATTAAATCTTTGGAGTCTGGAATTTTGTAGAGTTTGATTTCTTGACTTTTGTGCTTAGGAATATTTTCACCTGCAATAGTCACAGCTAGAAATTCTCTCTCTTCCTGATTAACTCCTTCCCCCATGCTGCAATTTCTATTGACTTTCTTTTGCATCAGTACACATGCTGACATACTACAAAGATGCTAAGAGGTGGAAAATAAAAAACAAGGAAAAAGGGAAAGAAGAAGAAAGGAAGCAATGGTTTCTTTCTCATATTACAAGTTTCTATCTCAATCAGTGAAGGGAATAGACAGTAGAGGAAGAAGGGGGAACAAAAGACAAGCAAAAGTAGAGTGAAAAAAGAAGAAGGAACCTGTAAAGGGTTAACCCCTCCTGGGGAGTGGTCAGAACTTGATTCCCAGGTCATCCTGACTCCTCCCTGGAGGTGGTCTAACCTGACCCCAGGTGTAGTGCTTAGCCGACTCCCACTTCCTGTCTGGACTCCCTATAAAAGCAAAGTTGCTGCCTTGCTCCCACTCCTGCATCACCAGCCAGCATCCTGCTTCCCTGCTGTCCCTACTTTTACCACATGTCTCCAGCAAACACATGGTGTGACCATCCTACATCCACCATCATACCGCATCCACCATAATCCTGCATCTATCATAATCTTTCTCAATCCACTTGCATCCATCTCCATCTGAACTGGTTGCAAGCATATTTTGTTTCCCTTCCCTATATTTTTTTTTAACTCCCCTTACCTAAAGTACCCTCTATTTATTGTTAAAGTTTTCTTTCAACTTCCAAAATTGAATCAAGACTATCCTTTGGGCTTTGGGGCTCCGGGAAGATAGCTAGAACCAATACAGAACCCAAGAATCACAGAATGACAGGGGTTGGAAAGGACCTCTGGAAATCATTGAGTCCAACTCCCCTGCCAAGGCAGAGCCACCTAGAGAAGGTCACACAGGAAAGCATCCAGGCAAGTTTTGAATGTCTCCAGAGATGGAGTCTCCACTATATCTCTGGGTAGCCTGTTCCTTAAATCACCCTTAAATTGAAGAAGTTCCTCCTCAGGTTTAATGGAACTTCTTATGTTCAAGTCTGTAATTGTTACCCCTTGTCCTGTTACTGGGCACCACCCCCAATAGCCTTGATTCTTCACCAGTACCTACTAGGACTAATGTAATTGTCTTCTTGTGTTGGCAGCTGCTGCTCTTTCAACAATTCCAGGCAAAGAGCATCATGTTCCTCTGGATTCTCTACAACATTAATTAAACATGCAGCTCTGCGTCACCCCTGATGATTCACCCCTCCTGCCTGGTGCAATAAATACACATCCCTAGCTCATTATGAAGGGTAAAAGTGAAGCACAAAGTCCGTGCCATAACAAATCATTTTGCGAGAGATTCCAATTCATCCAAATACTTCACCGTAGTTGAAAGCCAGTGAAGCATGAAGGGCTTTTATAAGACCATCTCCATCTGCACCGCAGATAAACGGCTTCAAAAAGCACACAAAGAGAGTTTCTTTGCCTTTCTCCAGCAATTCAGCACAAGCTGGTGAAGAAATATGGCAATGGGAGGGAATGGAACTCACACTTCAGTGTAGGAAGTGATTGAAAGCACAGAGAATGGATCCGATACAAAGGCTACTAATTCCATGAGAAATATTACCACTGCCTACCATCATCTTTCATCAGTCTTCCATGGGTATGGAAGCTCTCCTGTTCTCCCTCTGTTTAAGGGACAGAGTATAGTTGGAATGAGGTTTTACTGCATTGCCAAGAGAATAAAATGTGCATCATACCTGAACATCTGAGTCTACCATGGTTTAAAAATCATAGAATGGATTGTAAGAGACCTTCAAGATGGGTCAGAGGGCTGGAGCACCTCTGCTATGAGGACAGGCTGAGAGAGTTGGGGCTTTTCAGCCTGAAGAAGAGAAGGCTTCGTAGAGACCTTGTAGTAGCCTTCCGATATCTGAAGAGGGCCTACAGGAGGGCTGGGAAGGGACTATTCACAAGGTTTTATAATGACAGGAGGAAGGGTAATGGGTTTAAGTTGGCAGAAGGGAGATATAAACAGGATGTTGGGAGGAAGTTCTTTACATTGAGGGTGGTGAGACACTGGCACAGGTTGCCCAGGGAGGTTGTGGCTGCTCTGTCCCTGAAGGTATTGAAGGCCAGATTGGATGAGGCCTTGAGCAACCTGTTTTAGTGGGAGGTGTCCCTGCCTATGGTGGGGGATTGGAACTGGATGATCTTTGAGGTCTCTTCCAATCTAAACCATTCTATTATTCTATGATTCTAAGATCATCTACTTTCAACCCTGCTGCCATAAGCAGGGACACCTTCCACTAGAGCAGGCTACTCAAGGCCACATCCAACCTGGTCTTGACCACCTCCAGGGAGGAGTCATCTGCAACCTCCCTGGGCAACCTGTTCCAGTGTGTCACCACCCTCACTGTAAAAAAATTCTTCCTAATCTCCAGTGTGAATCCCCCCTCTTCCACCTTAAAGCCATTCTCCCTCACCCTGTCACTACAAGTCCTTGTCAAAAGTCCCTCCCCAGCTTTCCTTTACATAACCATCAGATACTGGAAGGCCACCATACAGTCTCCCCAGATTTTTCTTTTCTTCAGGATGAACAGCCCCAACCTTATCCCAATAGCAGAGGTACTGCAGCCCTCTGATCATCTTTGTGGCCACTTTTGGACCACTGAAAAGAATCTGCAAAGGTCTGGTGTACACCAGGTGAAGATGCAGCAAACTATCCAAATTACACAACAAAGTAATTTCAAGGAATTTTCTGTTTGAACATCTGATTGCAAAACAATTTTGAACACTTCACCAGCCTGGGAAGTTTCATCCTACAAATTCTTATTTGCAAATTTGTTAGTGCAAGAATTATCTCCTCTTCTGTTTCCTCGCCATTGATCACAGCAGGGTTCATTATGAAATGATGGAGCTGATATCTGAGAGCAATATGCTGTGAGGACCTCTTTATGATTCTGCAACCGTTCTCACTCCTTGCCTAAGGAGCAGAGGTAATATTGAGAAAACATCCAGTCCTGGGTCTGATTTTCAGCAAAATCAATGCTTTCAAATTATTTTGAGGCTCAGACTGGGAAACCTATGAAATATTTACAGGAGAGCACATTGTGTCTGCAGAGGTTCTACTCTGTGACTGCAACATATGGTTTATAAATGGAAGCAGGTGTGGGAGAACAGGTGGTGGTCAGAGCCAGTCAAGGGCATCACTGGAATTTACCATCGGGAAAAA
>VWZI01016217.1:264334-277615 GCA_013396835.1 Psilopogon haemacephalus
AGAAAGAAAGAAAGAAAGAAAGAAAGAAAGAAAGAAAGAAAGAGAGAAAGAAAGAAAGAAAGAGAGAGAAAGGAAAAAAATAGATTAAGTAACAGCTTCTGAGACAACCTGCAGACATGACAACAAATCATAGCTCTTCCTGTTCAAGAACAGCTCTGGGGAAAGCAATCTGGGAACAGGATGACAATGAGACAACAGTGTGCCCTTGGGGCCAAGAAGGCCATGGTATCCCAGGGTACATCAAGAAGATTGTGGCCATCAGGTTGAGGGAGGTTTCCCACCTCTCCATCTACTCTGCCCTGGTGAGGCCTCATCTGGAGTACTGTATCCAGTTTCAGGCTCTCCAGTTCAAGAAGTGTCCAGTTCAAGAAGGACAGGGACTTGCTGGATAGGGCACTGCAAAGGGCTACAAAGATACTGGGAAGGACTGGAACATCTCTCTGATGAGGAAAGACCAAGGTAATTGGGGCTTTTGGGGTTGGAGAAGAGCACACTGAGGGGAGATCTCAACAATGCCCATCAATACTTCAAGGGTGGATGTCAGGAGGATGGGACCAGTGTCTCTTGAGTGGTGCTCAGTGACAGGACAAGGCATAAAGGGCTTCTTCTAATAGGAGGAAAGGGAATAGCTTTGAGCTGGAAGAGAGGATATTTGGACTAGGTATTAGAATTTTTTTTACAGCGAGGGTGGTGAAACACTGGAACAGGTTGCCCAGGAAGGTTGTGGATGCCCTCTCCCTGGAACTGTTCAAGGCCAGATTGGATGAGGCCTTGATCAACCTGCTCTAGGGGAAAGTGTCCCTGCCCATGGGCAGGGAAGTTGGAAGTAGATAATCTTGAAGGTCACTTCCAACCCAAACCATTTTGTGAATCAATGAATTTGTGAAGTAGAGTCAATAAAATTAACTCAACACCCAATAGACCAGAAATCAGCACTTGTTTTCTAAGTCATCATCAACTGATGACCTGACTCTGGGAGTAACTAAATTCCCCCAACCTCAGAAAAGCAGGAGGCTGAAGTTATGGTTCCTTAAATATGTTCGACTTCTGCATTTCCATGTGCTCATTCTACTCAAATTGTTCATCCTGGGGTTTGATACTCCTAAAACCAGGAGAGCTTAGTATTAAATTAACTTGCTCTAAGCTCTGCTGGAGGCCAAATTCCTTTTGGCATTTGTGGCCTGAGAAGTTATTTTCAGGGATATAGGAAGTGACATGGCAGATCAAGCCAATGGTCCATCTAGAGAGAATATTAACTCTGCTTATCAACACTTAACAGTTTCCTTCTGAAATTTCAGGAAAAAAAAAAAAAAACAAAAAACCCCAAAAAAAAAACCCTAAATCTTCTTGGATATTTTTTATCTTGCAGACAACAAATTAAACCAGGCCATTAATTCCAGGGAGCAATTCACCATATGTGCTTCAACTCCTTTCCTATGGATTTCAAAACTGCTCAAAGTCTGGTGCCTAAATGGTACATTTCATATGCTTTGTACTGAACTGTGCTATTGCCTGCTGTCAGAAGATGTATTCTGAAACAGCTGAGCAAAAAGACCTTCAGTAGTGATCTGGATGTTGGGAGGAAGAGTACCCTGATGAAAGTTGCAGATGACACCTTGTGAAGGGTTAAGCCCACCTGGAGCCTTATCCTGACTCCTCCCTGGGGGTCCTCTGACCTGTCCCCAGGTGTCATGTTTAGCCCCCTCCCACTTCCTTCCGAGGACTGCTGTAAAAGAGGGGGACATCTTGTCTTCTCTCTCTTTCTGCTCCTCCCTGCCTGACCATCTCCTCACTGCCTTTCTGCTGAACACCACATGCTCCCCAGCAAATACGTGGAGGAATACCACTATTTTCCTTTTGGAACTCTAACTTCATTTCACCATCAAAATCCTGCATCCTACTTCATCTACCATCAAATCATCCATCCCAGCATTTGAACTCAACTCCCATTTCATGGGTCATATTCAGCTATAGTGTATTTTCTTCCCCTTTATCCTCTAATACCTCTCATTTTCCCTACCCTGTGTTTTTGGTTCCCTTTTCCCCATTTTCTGTAACTCCCCTTACCTCATATTTATTGTTGAAGTTTCTCTCTTTTTACTTCCAAATCGAATTGAGCATTTACTGAGCTTTTTGAGCTATGGGGGGCTAGCCTAAACCTTATACACACCTAAACGAGTGGGGAGGCTGTCACCCAGAAGGCAGAGACACCCTCCAGGAAGACCTGGACAGGCTGCAGGTAGCAGAAATATGGGATTGAATAAGAACATTACAATTTCTTGGGTCCACCTCCTAGACTGTTTAGTCCCTGTGCTGGTTTGAACTAATTGGAGGATTGGAATGAGAAATAAGACTATAGGCTGAGAAAGGAAAACACTGGTGATGCAACTTCACTCAGGTTTACTGAGAAAGAAAAGAAATTGTTTAAGAGTTATAACCCAAATACAGGTAAGTCAGACTGCTTTGGGCTGTGGCTGCTTTTGCATGGCTCTTTCTCCCTGCCTTTTGTAGCTGGATCTGAATAATTTCGCTAACTTCTTTCCTTCTGCTAACCCCCCTGGCTCACCTACCTTCACCTATCTGCTGCATGAAACAGATGGTGAGATAAGACTGGGGAGGGGGAAAGGTGGTAGGGGTTGTTAAAAACCCCCTCTTAGGGACTTTGATCTCTGGGAGGGCTGTGGTGTTTCTGTATTACCTTTTTACTGTATATGTCTGTAAATATCTGCTTGTATATTGTGCAAAGCTGTAAATATAAAGCTTCATTTATTAACTTCCAGCCGACTGAGTCCTAGCCTGGGTTATTTCAAAGTGTGTGCTGGACTACCACAGTCCCTGAAGGATATTTCAGCTCTCTGATTCTTAAATCTGTAATAGCTAGTAAGAACCTTACAAAGTTCAACAGGGAAAAGCAGAAGAAATACAAAACCCAAAAGTGCAGCTCAGACTGGGATCCACCTGGCTGAAGAACAGCCCTGTGGAAAGGGACCTGGGGTTCTGGTGGACATTATTCTCAGCACGAGTGAACAATGTGCTGCAGTGATAAAGAAAGCCAAAAAAGATGCTGGGTCACATCAACAAGGATATCACCAACAGAGATAAAGAAATCATTGTTCCACTCTATTCAGTACTAGTCAGGCTACACCTGGAGCACTGCGTGCAGTTTGGGTCCTTGCTGTACAAAAAAAAGATGTGGATATTCTGGAAAGTGTCCAGAGGAGGGCCATGAGAATGATCTGAGGCCTGGCAGACCTGCCATGTGAGGAAAAGCTGAGAGAGATATGTTCGTTCAGCCTGGAGAAGAGAAGGCTTAGGGGAGACCTTCTCACCATGGGCCAGTATATAAAGAGTGGCTACCAGGAGGACAGGGACTCCATTTCTACGAGGACTACTATGGAAAAGCCAAGGGATGATGGGTGCTGCTGGGGAGATTCCCTTTGGACTTCAGAAGAAAATGTCTCTCCATGAGAACAGTTGGACATCAGAATTATCTACCAAGGGAAGCAGTGGATTCCCCTGCATTAAGCATTTTGAAGATTCAGCTTGGCAGGGTGCTGGGCAATCTCATTTCAACTGGCCTGTCACTAGAAAGATTGGATGAGATGATCCTTGGGGTGCTTCCAACCTGTCATTCTGTGATTCTATGAATTTCATCCCTAGTGATACTAGACAGAAGCCAAAGGAGTTGCACCACGGACAAAAATAGTCAGCAGTGCTTCAACTTTACTGCTTCTATCCATTAATTTCCTTTAAATAACAAATAAAATAGATAAACACTTTACAATTTTTGCTACTCCTAAAGCAAGTCAGCTAAAGCTACCAGGTCTCACAAGCTGGTCTGGTGGAAGGTGTCACAGCCCACAGCAGAAGGGTTGGAACTAGATAATTTCAAAGGTCCCCTTCCAACCCAAACCATTCTAGGAATCAATGAAGAAAGCACTCTGGGTTTTTGTCACCATGGTTTTCACTGGAATGCAGTTGTATTCCAGTAGAAAAATATATGTTGGTTTCTCTCTGATTGGAAATTAGATGATCCTGAAGGTCTCTTCCAGCTCAAACTATCCTGGGATTTTATGAAACTGGTTCATTTACCAGACAGATCCACTGCTTTAGCTGCAAATTTATAGTTAAATCTTTTTTCTTCTTCTTTTTCTATAGTAAACTTCTTTTTAAAAATTCATTTACAGGAAATCATCTTATTTTGAGAGCGCTTCCATATGCAATTAAGATCCATTAAAGCTGATGAGATTTAAGCAGTGCTTAAAGTTAAGCACATCTTCAAGTACTTGCCTGCATTAGTCCTATAGCTGTCAAACTGTGGATAGCAGTAAGCAGCCAAGGTCTTTCTCCAAAACTCAGTAAAGATTCAAGTCTGACTCACATGGGATGAGACTCTACTTTGGTAAGAACTCACCTGGAGTCCTGGAGCTCTGGAGCCTCCAACACAGGACATGCAGCTTTGAAAGTGGGTCAAGAGGAGGCCATGAAGATGACCAGAGATCTGTTCTACCTGTGTCTGAGACAATTTTGACTGTTGTTATGATTATTAATAATAGGTTATGAATTAATATTTTTATATTAATATTATTTTTATTATTAATATTCCAAAATTCTGTTAAATTCCCTGAGATTCTTTGGATGTTCAGTCAACAAGAGGCAATTACACAGAGGTTATTTATAAACACAGAATAAGCAGTTTAAACAGTCAGAACTTGGAAAATAGGGACCCGATAGCAGGGGAAATTCGAACTATGGCATACTGGCAGACATGATAGAAGGATAGAAGGACATACAGCTTTGAAAGTGGGGCAAGAGGAGGCCACGAAGATGACCAGAGATCTGATCTACCTCTGGCTGAGACAGCTGGGATTGTTGTTATGATTATTAATAATAGGTTATGAATTATTAATCATTTTAAACAAATATTAAATGTTTTCTTGTTAGTATTTAAAAATTTGGGAAAATTCCCTGAGGTTCTTTGGATGTTCGGTCGACAAGAGGCAATTGCACAAAGGTTATTTATAAACACAGAATTAAAAAGTTTAAGCAGTTTAAACAGTCAGAACTTGGAAAATACAGACCCGATAGCAGGGGAAATTCGAACTATGCTGTACTCACAGATGCAATAGATACAAAAAGTCCTGGGTGAGGAGAAGGAAAGGATTGCCTTGCTGCTGGCTGCTGGTGCAAAACTGCAATGCACGCTGCAAACACGTGGCCACTGTGAAAGAGCTGAGAATAGACCTCTGGTCCCGATGAAAGGCAGCAGGAAAAAAGGAGAGCAACGGCTCTAAATCACCCCCTTAAATACACTATTTTGAAAGGTGAGACTGGCAAATAGGCATTAGTGTCCATTGTTTTGGCCAATGAAATCAAAGTTCTGCACCTAGGTGTCTATCTGTGGTGGTTTAGCAGTTATCTGCCCCCCCGCCTTTTGAAATAAACCCCAGCTAGGACTCAGAACACTGGAAGATGATAAATGAAGCTTTATATTTACAGCAATGCACAATATACAAGCAAATATTTACAATGTATAACAGATATTTACAAATAAATACAGTGAAAAGGTAATACAGAAACACCACAGCCCTCTCAGAGATCTAAATCCCCAAGAGGGGTAACCAGCCACCCTCTACCACCTTTTCCCCCTTCCCCAATCTTATCTCACCACCTGTTGATGCTGCAGATAAGCTGAGGTAGATCTGCCAGGGGTTTAGTAGTAGGAAAGAAGCTGGTAGAATTATTAAGAATCAGCTACAAAAGACAGAGACAAATGAACCATGCAAGGAGCAGCCACAGCCAGAGCGGCCTGAAAACCTTCTGACTTATCTATGTTTGGGTTACACTTTTAAAACATTTTTTTTTTCTTTCTCAGTAAAGCTCTGGGTGAAGTGACACAATGTATTTTCATTTCTCAGCCAACAGTCTAATTTCTCACTCAAATTGTCCAATTAGTTCAAACCAGCAGACTACCCCAGCACTTGAGGGGCAGCACAAGACACCTGACTTGGTCATGTGCCATACATCCAGCCCTTAGGGCTTTCCTGGGCCAAACCCTCAAGTTCTGCTCACATCCATCAAACCCCTGACCTTGCTACAGAAGGAGGAGAGCAGGGGTTTGAACTAATTTGGCAGGATTTATGCCCTACCAGGACAACTGTTCAGCAGCCTTCCAAGGTTTGAAGTGGCTATGGGAGAGATGAAGAGTGACTTCTGACAAAGACAGGGAGTAAGAGGGAAAAGGGAGAATGACTTCAAAATGGAAGGAGATGAATTGAGATGAGGCATGAGGGAAATATTCTTGCCCATGAGGTTGATGAGGCACTGGAACAGGGAAGTTGTGGAGGCTCCAAGCCTGGAAGTGTTGAAAGCCAGGTCAGATGAGGCCTTTGGGAAGCTGATCTAGTAGGAGATGTCCCTGCCCATGGCAGGGAGATGGAACTAGATGATATTTAAGATCCCTTCAAGCCTAAACTAGTCTACAATTCTATGACAGAACCTTTACAAATAGTTTTCTCCTGCAGAAAAAAAAAAATCTAACTTTTTTTTTTTATGACAGGATGAGGGGAAATGGGTTCAAACTGGCAGAGGGGAGATTTAAATGGGATGTTAGGAGAAAGTTCTTCACAGTGAGGGTGGCGAGACATTGGAACAAATTGCCCAGGGAGGTTGTGGCTGCTCCATCCCTGGATGTGTTCAAGGCCAGGCTCGATGAGGTCTTGAGCGTCCTGATCTAATGGGAGGTGTCCCTGACTCTGGTGGGGGTTTGGAACAGGATGATCTTTGAGGTCTCTTCCAACCTAAACCATTCTATGATTCTGTAACTTACACGATGAGACTAGCAGTTTATTTTCTCAGGCAGGTCAAGATTTCATAGTGTTTTCAAAACCAATTTAATAGGGAAATAAAGTCTGAAAGTAAATTGCAATATTCTATTAGCCTCTACTCTCTCAATTACATTTTTAATCTTTAATCTCTTGCAGGAGCTTTACTTGATGCTACGCATGAAGTTCATGTCAGGTCCAAGGAGGAACAGAAGCTGGTCCTTTGTTTACAAACAGCTCCATCCTCAAGGGTTCCCATCTGTTGGAAGTACAGCTGCTTACAGCATCATAAGGTAGGCTGTGATTTAAAACATCTTCAGCTCTATTTTATATAAACAAATCATCCTATAATAGCAAGTCAACAAGTCTATTGCCCCATTTCCAGAAAATTCTGTGGTTTAGCCATTGGATGAAAACAGAACAGCAAAGCAAAGGTTAACCTAAAGGCAGAGCTGTCACTGCCATCAAAACTATGAGAAATGGCACTGAAAAAAGAACTCGCATTGGTGCATTGTCAGAATCATAGAATCATTAAAGTTGGAAAAGACCTCTAAGATCAAGTCCAACCATCAATCCATGACCACTAAACAATGTCCCAAAGTGCCACATCTCCTTGTTTTTTCAGCACCCCCAGGGATCAGACTCCACCACCTCACCGAGCAGCCTATTCCAGTGCCTGACCAATCTTGCAGGAGAGAAATCTTTCCTAATATACAACCAAAACCTCCCCTGGTGTAGCATGAGACCATTAACTCTTGTCCTGTTGTTACTTAATCAGGAGAAAACCTGCCTATCAGAAAAGGACCTCAGGGTACTGGATGACAGCCAGCTGAAAATGAGCCAAAGTGTGCCCAGGTGCTAGCATTCTGGCCTGGTTCAGCAATGGTGTGGCCAGCAGGACCAGAGCAGTAATTGTCCCCCTATACTCAGCAGTGGTGTGGCCACACCTTGAACACTTGATTCAATTCTGAGTTCCTTACTCCAAAGAGGACATTGAGGGGCTGAAGTGTGTCCAGAGAAGGGCAATGAAGTTGGCAAAGGGTCTGGAGAACAGGTCTGGTGAGGAGAAGCTGAGGCAACTGGGGTTGTTTAGTCTAGAGAAGAGGAGGCTCACTGTTTTGTACAACTACCCTAAAGGAGGTTGGAGTGGGGTTGGGGTTGGTCTCTTCTCCCTAATATCAGGTGATAGAATGAGAGGAAACAGTCTGAAATTGTGCCAGGAGAGGTTTAGTTTGGGGATATGGTGGTTTTGCAGTTATCTGCCCCCCCACCTTTTGAAATAAACCCCAGCTAGGACTCAGAACACTGGAAGTTGATAAATGAAGCTTTATATTTACAGCAATGCACAATATACAAGCAAATATTTACAATGTATAACAGATATTTAAAAATATATACAGTGAAAAGGTAATACAGAAACACCACACCTCTCCCAGAGATGAAAAACCCCAAGAGGGGTAACCAACCACCCCTACCACCTTTCCCCCTTTCCCCAATCTTATCTCACCACCTGTTGATGCTGCAGATAAGCTGAGGTAGATTGGCCAGGGGGTTAGTAGTAGGAAAGAATTTAGTAGAATTATTAAGAATCAGCTACAAAAGACAGAGACAAATGAACCATGCAAGGAGCAGCCACAGCCCAGAGCGCCTGAAACCGTTTGTACTATCTATGTTTGGGTCACACTCTTTTGAAACAATTTTTTTTCTTTCTCAGTAAAGCTCTGGGTGAAGGGACATACTGTGTTTTCCTCTCTCAGCCAATAGTCTAATTTCTCACTCAAATTCTCCAGTTAGATCAAACCAGCACAGGGAACTTGGAAAATTTTTTTTCCTGCAAAAGTGGTCAGGCACTGGATTAGGCTGCCCAGGGAGACAGTGGAGTCACCATTCCTGGAGGTATTCAAGAAATGCATGGTGTTAGGCTGATGGTTCAACTTGGTGATCTTAGAGGTCTCTTCCCACAAAAACAATTCTATGATTCAATTTAGCTAAAACCATCAGAAATCACGTAAGCAGAAGACATTCTTTGCTTTGGACCATTCCAGGGCTACCTAGGTGTCCCTATCTCTCCATCCACATGTGTGTCTCTACACCAGTAAGTGAGGTGAGATCTCTGACAGGTTACAATTGTTCTGCTGATGCTTCAGGTTTTGCATAACACCTTGGGTCTTTTTTTTTTAATTGAATTCCTCTATTTATACATGAACAAGATTAAAAAAGAAAATAAGATCCCTGAGGCCTGCACTGTTGGATGCTGGATGATTTTGTTCTCCACCGCATCATTTTAATTTACATTGCAGAAGGACTTGTTAGAAGGAGGCTGTAGCTGTAAATGTCAAGTAGGGTCGAGGAGGAGGTGATGTTTAGTTAATGCAGAAGACAATTTCCTAAGTAGAATTAAAGAGCATAATTTGTCAGATAGACTATTTCAGTAGCATGGAGTGGCCTTTTCAGCTCACAGCCTATTAAGGAAATGAAATAATTAAAAAAAAAAAAAAATTTAAACCCCCAATAAATTCCCCATGGCATTTCTAGAGAGGACAATAAGAGCTGAATAAATTATGTAAGACCCTCTGCTCTGCAGAGTCTTATTAAACATCTTCATCAACAACCTGGGTGAGTGGATGGAGTGGACCCTCAGCCACTTTGCTGATGATACAAAACTGGTAGGAGTGGCTGACTCCCAGGCAGGCTGTGCTGCTTTTCAGTGAGACCTGGACAGGCTGGAGAGATAGGTACTTTGGGACATGGTTTAGTGGTCATGGATTGATGGTTGGACTTGATCTTAGAGGTCTTTTCCAACTTTAATGATTCTATGATTCTGACAATGCACCAATGCGAGTTCTTTTTTCAGTGCCATTTCTCATAGTTTTGATGGCAGTGACAGCTCTGCCTTTAGGTTAACCTTTGCTTTGCTGTTCTGTTTTCATCCAATGGCTAAACCACAGAATTTTCTGGAAATGGGGCAATAGACTTGTTGACTTGCTATTATAGGATGATTTGTTTATATAAAATAGAGCTGAAGATGTTTTAAATCACAGCCTACCTTATGATGCTGTAAGCAGCTGTACTTCCAACAGATGGGAACCCTTGAGGATGGAGCTGTTTGTAAACAAAGGACCAGCTTCTGTGATCATGAAGCCCAACAAGACTAAATGCAGAGTCCTGCAGCTGGGGAGGAATAACACCATGCAGTAGTACAGATTAGGGGGTGATCTGCTGAAAAACTCTATGGAGAAGGACCTTGGAGTCCTGGTAAGCAAGAAGTTATCCGTGTGCCTTTGTGTTCAAGAAAGCCAAAGGTATCCTGGGGGTGCATTAAGAAGAATGTGGTCAGCAGGTCAAAGAAGGTTCTCTTACCCCTCTGGTCTGCTCTAGCGAGAACACATCTGGAGTATTGTGTCTAGTTTTGAGCTCTCCAATTCAAGTGGGACAGATATATTATGGAAAATGTCCAAAAGAGATTAACAAGGATGATGAAGGGGCTGGATCATCTGTCAGATGAGGAAAGACTGAGAGACCTGGGGCTGTTTAGTCTGAAAAAGAGCAACCTGAGAGGGAACCTTATTAATATTTATAAATATCTGAAGGGTGGGTGGCAAGAAGAAGGGGCCAGGCTCTTTTCCATGTCCTGTGATACAAGAGGCAACAAACACAAAACAATTCTATGGCTAAGAAAAAAACCTGTCTCTCAACTCTTCAGTGTTTCCTTGTTCCTCTCCCTCTCATATTTCTTCCCAGCAGATAAAGGACAAGAAATGTGACTGGAATATTGAGTCAAACCCAAAAAGTAACATAAATTCAGGCCTTCAGTCCCGTTTCAGTCCATCTGTGCAGAGAGGAACAATCAGAGTTCCCACATCCCTTTCGAGGAGTTCAGAGGTGGAAATCTGCCTGAGCTCTGCAGCCTTTATTTAGTGACTTTGATTTTTCCAAGGTGCACCTCAGCCACTGCACATGGTCCTTTTCCATTGATCTGCCCAGATAACCTCAGGCACAGATGCCAGCTTGTCTGAATGACTTCAGGCAGTTCACAGATCCCAAGGGCTCAGAGTTTTCAGATTCTAAATGATATGGCTTTTGATTGGGGAAAAAGGAGAAATGGTAGCTAAACACAGATAGGTGGGATCTGTCATTTTCACTGCAGCCATTTTTGCTGACAGGATTTCCAAACTTCCCTGTGCATCACTGCAGTCACCAACCCTCAACATCCACTTGTCAGAATGCAGATACTGCAGGGTTTTCTTTTTCTGATCATAGATCCACAGGTTGCATCAGGTGGGAACAGACCCTCAAAGGTCATCTTGTCCAACGCCCTTGCAATCAGCAGGGACAACAACTAGATCAGGCTGCATGGGGCCACATCTTGAATGTCTCTAGGGATAGGACCTCCACCATGTCTCTGGGCAACCTATTCCAGTATTTCACTACCTTCTTTGTGAAGAGCTTCCTCCTAATGTCCGACTTAAATCTACCTTACATCATATTCTCTAGTTTTCTTCTTCTGACCTTTTAAGTTCACAAAGAAAACACACTCCCTAAATTCAGGACTATGAAGAGGGCTCGAAAACATCTCCCACAGTAACTCTAACTAAATATTAGCTAAAATCAAGACTTCAAAAAAACAACATCCCAAAAAGGGGGGAAACACCATACACAACTTTATTTTGTTCAGGTTAATATCCATAGGCCCAATACCTTCTTGCAGAGCCCTCAGGTATCCCCCCCTATACTCAACCTCAGGAGCTTCATGCATCAACAAAAATGAGCATGGGTTCACCTCTCATTAGGTTTGCATGTTCTGCCAAGAGTCTGTTGCATCATGGTGTCCTTTATGGCATGCAGCTGGATGTCTGCTCTGCTCTTAACCTCCATGGGCTGCAGTCAGTCTCACCATGGCATCACCAGCTGCAGGAGAATCTCTGCTCCAATGCCTGGAGTACCTCCTCCCTTCCATCTTCCCTGAGCCTGATGTCTGCAGAGTTGTGTCTCTCACATTCTCACTCCTCTTGGGATCCAGATTGTAAAGGGTTAACCCTTCCTAGGGAGTGGTCTGAGCCTGACCCCAGGTCCTCCTTACTCCTGAGGGTGGTCTGAACGTGACCCCAGGTGTAGTGGTTAGCCCACTCCCACTTCCTGTCTTGGACTCCTATAAAAACAGAGGAACTTCCTGTCTTACTCTCTCTGCCTTGCCTCACCTGCCAGCAGCATCCTGGTTCCTGCTGCTCCTGCTTTGCCACATGGCCAGCCAAACACATGATGTGAGCAACCATCTCCTGAATCTACCTCCATCCATTTCCATCCAATTTGGTTGTATATTTTTTGTACCTTGTTTCCCTTCCCTATACCTTTTTGTAACTCCCCTCACCTAAACTACCTTTTATTTATTGTTAAAGCTTTACCTTTTAACTTCCAAATCGAGCCAAGACTATTTTTTGGGTGTTTTACCCCTTTCCACTCTCTGCATCTAATTGTTTTCTTTCCAGAAGGGGGAGAGGGGAAAGCATCCTATTATTGTATAGTTCTGTTAGGCTTTTGGACTCTGGGAAGCTTAACTAGAACCAACACACTGATACACAGGAGGGCTTTTCCCCCTTCTCAAATAAATTATCCCAAAGATGCTACAACCATTGGAGACAGACTTGGTCTTGGCCAGTGGTGGGTCCATCTTGAAGTCAGATAAAATTTGATCTATTTAACATGGAGGAAGATTCTGACATTCCATCCCAAGGAGATGGTGGAGTCACCATCCCTGGAGGTCTTCAAGAAATATGTGGGTATACTATCAGCTGACAGGGAGAAGAGACCTTCACTCATTGATCTAAAGGTGGTAACCAGCAAAGAGATTGAACAACAATTCAAAATGTGAAAAGATTGTGACACATATAACATAGACATCTAATCACAGTAAGAGTGGTGAAATACTGGAACAAGTTGCCCAGAGATGTGGCTGAGGCCCTGTCCCTGGAGACTTTCAAGGTCAAGCTTCAGGTGGCCCCGAGCAACCTGCCCTAATTGGAGAAAACCCTATTGACTGCAGGGGAGTTGGACGAGATGACCTCTGAGGGTCCCTTTAATTCCTTTCCTTGCAATCTGTGAAATCTGTCATTTGGTGTCCATGAACCAGAATCTGAGCTACAGAACAGCAAAGCAACTCAGTTTGTTGTCTCGAGAGAAAATTGAAAGGTGGCATAAATGGGTGGACTGGCAGACACCCTCATCTCAGACTGGTTTTAAGTAATTAGGGCAGGACTACAACAAAATTAGACTGGATGTGAAAATCTGGATTGTTCTGACTGCTCCATTTTCTGACATCTCCCTTTCAGCACAAGGTTCTAAGAGACAAAACCTCCTTCTATGATGTGAGATCTCTCGTGCTGAATGCATAATTTATCTTCCCCTTTCCCTACTTCAGCGTCAATCGTTTTGAAGAAGCATCTTGCTCAAATTCTTCTGA
>VWZI01016217.1:277656-319805 GCA_013396835.1 Psilopogon haemacephalus
AAAAAAAAAGCCCTTTCTCAAACTACCTGCTGTGTTCTGGGTTAACCCTTGAACATTCATATTCCACACAGCAAATTGTAGAATCCTAGAACATGTTGGGCTTGAAGGGACCTTCAAGATGATCTAGCTCTGTGATGGTTTGGGAGTTACCTGCCACCCCATGCCTTTAAATTCACCCAGACTAGACTCAGCCAGTTGGAAGTTGAGGAATGAAGCTTTATATTTACAGCTTAGCACAATATAAACCCAAGTATTTACAATATATTACAAATATTTACATTTATATATATTTTAAAAGTAATTCAGAAATACCATACCCCTCCCAGAGATCAGAGTCCCACAGAGGGGTTCCCAACCACACTTCCACCTCCAAATCTTATCCCAGACTCTACCTTATGTGCCAGATAAACAGGGAAGATCAGCCAGGGGAGTTAGAAGCAGAAGTGATGAGTTGGGTTACACAGATCCATCTAGAAGCCAAGGGGAGGGACAGAGCAACAGCCAGACCTCAGACTGGAGTGACTGTGTCTTATCTATGTTTGTGTCCTTGCTTTTGTACCTCTCAGTAAACCTATGAGCAAAGTAGACATCACCATTGTTTACTTTTTCACAGCCTATAACCTAATTTTTCTTGTTAAAATATTCCAATTAACCTCAAACCAGCACAAGTTCTAACATCCATGCCTGCTAGACCAACTTGCTCAAAGCCCTGTCAAACCTGGCCTTGAACACCTCCAGGAAGGGAGCATTCACAACCTCCCTGGGCAACCTGTTCCAGTGTCTCACCACTCTCACTGTAGAGAATTTCTTCCTAATCTCCAGTCTAAATCTCCTCTCTTCCATCTTAAATCAAGGGCTGCTGCTGCTCATTTCTGATTCCTGCTAAATTGCTGTGCTCAGGCTGAGACCAGCTCCAGACCCTGATTTGATAACAGCTACTGGGAATGCCAGTCTTGGGAGCTGAAAAACATTCTATCAGCTAACAGCACACAGCTCATCTGAATCAGGGTGGTGAGAAAAGGTTACCTCCTAACTTGTCTGAACTTTACAACATGCCATGGTTATACTCACTGCAATCATCAAAGATTCTTGCATTTCTTCACTTTTGTACAATTTCTTGCAAGATCAGGGTCAAAATGGAAAGTAAAGCAGCCAAATGAAGTTTTTTGATAACTGGTTCAGATCAGATAAACTAATAAATGCCTTTGTTCAGGCTAAATAGTGAGAATTTAGGCTGCAGAAGATCAGGCTGAGGGGAGCCTGCCCTCAACAAGGCTGGTGATGGGGGCTGGAGAACAAGCCCTATGAGGAGCAGCTGAGGGAGCTGGGGTTGTTCAGCCTGGACAACAGGAGGCTCAGGGGAGACCTTATTGCTCTCTACAACTACTTGAAAGGAGGTTGTAGCCAGGCAGGTTTGGTCTCTTCTCCCTATTATCAGGTGATATAATGAGAAGAAATGGCCTCAAGTTGCCCTTGGGTTTAGATTAGATATTAAGAAAAATTTCTTTCCTTCAAGAGTGGTCGGACATTGGGACAGGCTGCTCAGGGAGGTGGTGAAGTCACCATTCCTGGAGGTGTTCAAGAAGTGTGTGGACATGGCACTTCATTTAATGTCCATGGTGGTGTTGGGTTGATGACTGAACTTGATGATCTTGGAGGTCTTTTCCAACCAAAACAGTTCTATGATTCTACTTGAATCTCTGCAACCAGTAGAGTCTCTGGTCATTTCTAATCAGCCACTGACAGCTCTAACTGCTTCAACCTGCTTTCAAATGAGTAGATGAGCTCAGATTGGGGTTGGAAGGGGTTGAGTTTGTTGAAAAGCCAAGTTCAACAATATGGGGGTTGAGGGGGAGGTGGGGGCGGAGAACAGGACAGGAGAATTTTCTTTCAGTGTACAGTGAAAGGCAAGTGATTAATGATTTAGGATTCTCTTCACACTGCAGGAAAAATTAATTAAAGATGTGCTGCCTTTAGGCAATTCCATGCTCACAATTATAAATATGGAAATGGGCTGCATTCTGCAGAATGAGAAGCATTGTCTCTACAAAACAGGCATGAATTGTATCCACATCAGCTTTTATGTAAACACTCTGAAATTCAATTGGGAAGGGTTCAGCCCAGTGTCTCCCTGTGATTAAAGAAAAGCAATACTGGTGGGAGCATCTTCAATAGCAATTACATTTCCTCACTTAAGAGTGAATTGGAAAGCAAAGATTTTTGTCATCTGTGGACACAAGGGCAAGTGAAGGGGATAGAGAGGATTGACAAATACCTCCTGCAGCTGAATGTGTTACGGTTATGGGGAATAATTGTAAGAAAGGGGTTGGCCGCCCCGGACTCAAGGTGAGGACGCACCTTGAGTACTCAGATCAGTTTTGGGCCTTTCACTGCAAGAATGACATTGGGGGTCTGGATCATGTCCACAGAAGGGCAATGAAGCTGGCAAAGGATCAGGAGAAGAGGTCTGGTGAGGAGATGAGGGAAATGGAGTTATTTAATCTGCACAAGATAGAGCAGAGCGGAGGCCGTTTGCTCTCTACACCTCCCTGAAAGGAGATTGGAGTGAGCAGGGGGATGGTCTCTTGTCCCTAGTATCAGGTGATAGAAGGAGAGGAAATAGCCTGAAGTTGTGCCAGGGAGGTTTCAGTTGGATATTAGGAAAAAATAATTTCCTACATGAGTGGTCAGGCATTGGAACAGGCTGCCCAAGTTGGTGTCTTGGGGACATGGCACTTCAGGGAACGATATAATGACCATGGTGGTGTTGGGTTGACAGTTGGACTCCATGATCTTAGAGATCTTTTCCAACCCAAACACTTCTATTATTCTACAAATGTCTGTCAAGGAATTTTGGGGGTTATTTTGAGTTTAATGTATTAGATGTGAGCCCTGAATGTCTCATCACAACTAGGCCACCAGTCTCTACAAAATAAAGCTACTACACTCATCTTCCTCTCCATGCACACAGAGAGAGGAGTGCTCTTTCCAGATCCCTGTGGCTGTCTCTCTATTGTAGTATTAACTTAACTTCTTTGTTGCTGGTTTGAAATTGCAACATAACTGAACAAGAACACAGTATTCTTTTCCTCCATTCCTTTCTCCTTCTTCCCTTCTTTTATCTGCCATCTTGAGGGATTCAGGTTGGAAGGGACCCTTACAGGTCATTTTGTCCACCTCTGCTGCCATCAGCAGGGATACCTCTAACTAGATCAGGTTGCTAAGGGTCCCATCAAGTCTGACCTTGACGGTATTCAGGGACAGGTGTATTGATTGTGGGCGATTGAAGAGGCAGAAATTATAAGTTATGTAGCTTTTATAATTTCCAAAAGCCCAACCCACAATCTGTGTGCAAATTGGTTTAAGTTTGGGTTCTAATTTGGTTGGGAAAAGTCTTCACAAGGATGCCTTTTCAGGCTTGGGCATGAAACAGCTTTGCCCTACTTACAGATGGGAGACTGTCTCTTCACGGCAGTGTCCGGAGTCCAGGGCCTGCCAAAGTCCAAGATTGCTGTAGGCACAGCTTTCACCAAGCCACGATCGCGAAGCAAGGCATGAATGGCTGCAGTTAGCGTTAGAGGCAGGTCCTGCAACAAGAAGCCAGGATGCTCCTCAAGGTCCTGCTCAAAGTCCGTGCAAGGTTCACGTCTCCAGGTCTGTGTTCAGGTCCCGGTGCAGGTCCCAGTGAAGGTTCTGGTTCAGATCTGAGTGCAGGTCCGAGTGAAGGTCCCAGTGAAGGTCCTGCTCCAATCTGTCCAGCTGCCATATATATACTGAGGCGGTTTGTTCCCTCCCTGTTCAAGCCCACGGAGGGTGGGAGAAGGCACTTCACACCTATTGTACTAAGCCTCCGGTGACAGAGGTGGGGAGGGAGGAAGACCGTTTCCTGCCCCATTCACACCTCTGGTGGGGCAGTGGACTGGGGTGTGCCCTGCCACGGTTCACACCCCATTCAAACCTCCGGTTGGGCAGTGCCCTGCCCTGCCACAACAGTACACATATCTCTGAGCCACCTATTACAGTATTTCACCACCCTCACTGCTAAGAACTGCCTCCTAATGTCCAACCTAAATCTACCTTGCTCTGGTATCAAACCATTGCCCTTCATCGTATCACTGCAAGTCTTTCTGAATAGTCCCTCTCTGGCTTTCTTTCAGGTCTCCTTCAGATGTTGCAATGCAGCTATGTGCTTCCTGCTGGTTACCTGCCTCCTGCGAAGCAGCTGCACAAGGCTGTCCTACAATATGTCCTAGGTCCACACTCAGCTTTTATCTTCACCTCTGACTGTCCCCTCAGATCAGCCTCTTGCCATTCTGCCAGAAATGCCTTGTTCACAAAGTGGCTTTCATCTGCTTTCTGCTTGCTCACCTGTCCTTCAGGCCTGCTACAGCTTAGAATAATGAGGAAGTAAACCACACACACACACACAAAGAGTCCATAGCAAATCCTCTTCATTAAGAGCCTGAGTATGCCCCAGCTATTCCTACCAAGAAAGACTTTGAAGCTGCTGCTGATTTACTGCTGAGTGAGTATGTAAGTAGCTCTGTGTATGTTCTCCACTAGAGAATTTAATTGGCTAAATGAGAGCAGAGATCTTCCCAGGAACATTTCTCATTGCTTTAGGAATCTGAGCATAAAGGGAAGAAAAAGGATAGAAGAATGGAACTGAGAACTGAGCAGGTAAGTGCTTGCCAGAGAGAAAACAGAATCACCCGAGGAGGCTGAAGTGACAGCAGTGGGTAGGGAGCTGCCTCTGTGCCTTCCTGTAGCCATGACTGGATTTGCTCTCTGGAGCACTCTTACGTCCTTCCTATGCTGGCCAGTTTGTCAAAAGAGACCTGGACAACGATACCAAGGTAGTACAACCACACTGGCTACCAGCTGAAGAACCAGTCCAAACCTCAGGGGATGTTTAAATTGGATCTTAGGAACAATTTATTTCCTGTAAGAAATGTTAGGCATTGGAACAGGCTGTCCAGGGAGGTGGTGAAATCATCTCTGGAGGTGTTCAAGAAACATATGGGCATGGCATTGTGTGACATGATTTAATGGCCATGGTGGTGGTGGATTGATGATTGGACTTGTCTCTGCCAACCGTACTGATTCCATGGTTCGAGGGTTCACTTCAGAATTAAGAGAAATCATAGTTAAGGCATGGAGAGATAGATACACTGGGTTCATGCAAAAAAAGCAAAACACAGCTATCTTTCCTGGCATCAAAGACAATCCTCCTGTAATCTGGGTAAAGATGATACGGAACTAAAAATTATAGGGAACTGACAGATGACTTTTTAGCACCTCTGAGGATGCATGTTTTGATGTAGGCGTAATGTGCTAATGAATTAGCCTTTCAAATTCAAATAGAGCAAATCTGCCTCCTTCTTGTCCTAGAGCATGGAAAGTATTTGCTAACACCTAAAAATTATCATATGCTTCAGCAAACTACAGCAGGAGTGGAAATTTCCACTTGATCAATAGCACATAGAGTTTTGATACAGGTTTCAGAAGTGCCAGTAAGTGAAACCCGTGAAGTCTTGTGTAAGTTTGGGTCATATTTTTGCCATGTTTCAATTGATGTTATTGATGCTTGGACAGGAAAATTAATCCCTCTAGAAAGAGATGGGAACATAGAATCATTCATAGAATTTTGTGGGTTGGAAAAGATCTGTAAGATCATTGACTCCAGCCAACAACACCACAGCCATTGAACCATGTTCCAGAGTGCCATATCCACATGTTTATTGATCACTTCCAGGGATGGTGACTCCACTGTCTCCCTGAGCAGCCTGTTTCAATGCCTGAACACTCTTCCAGGAAATAAATTATCCCTGATATCCAACCTAAACTTCCCCTGGCACAATTTTAGGCCATTTCCTCTTGTTCTCGGTCTTGAAGGTCCCTTCCAACACAACCTATTCAATGATTCTGTGATAAGGTTGTCATAGGACCCTTTCCAGTTGAGTCTGAGGGCAATGCTTGGTTCATTGTCCCTCATCCCAAATTACTGCTCATTGCTGCACAGGTCTTGTTCTTAAAAAGCAGCTTTGCTCTGCCCTCTCTGCAGTTTACAGCCTGTTCAGTTTTGTCTGTGCCTTGGCAGGACACTGTTGTAAACCAGATCAGTGAGCTGAGGGGGGTTACAAAAGGAACTCCTCCTGAAAAGGGAGAAGCAGTGAGAGGCATCGTTGGCTGTAACTGTTTACTCTGGCAAGAGAGAGAGATGTCTTAAATGCACAGCAGCAGTTCAACCTCTTCCAGGCAGGGGAATGAGAGAGTGTTTGCACTTTCAGGCAGCAGTTACAGCTGTTGCTCCTTCCTCACTCTGCAGAAATTAAGATGCTCCTAATTTCAGCTGCAGTTTCATGGTACAAAGCTTTACCTCTCAGTGCCTGACGACCTTTTCCCCTCTTCATTTCCTGCAGCAACTTTGTGCTGTGTCAGCACAGCTCTGTGTTCATCTGGTAGGTGAAGAGGGAACTGCAGAACTAATCTGTCTTTAAAATAACCAGAATCACAGAATGCCAGGTTGGGAGGGACACTAAGATCATCTGGTCCAACCTTTCTATGTCATAGTCTAGTTGAAATGAGATGACCCAGAACTGTGTCAAGCTGAGACTTCAAACTGTCCAGTACAGGTAAATCTACTGCTTCCCTTGGGAGGTGATTCCAACATCCATCTGTTCTCACAGGGAAACATTTTCTTCTGGAGCCCAATGGGAATCTCCCCAGGAGTAGCTTGGACCCATCTCTCCTTGTCTTTCACATGGGACGTCTTGTGAAAAGGAAGTCAACATACTCATCATAGTCAAGAGTTCTGAGACCTCCACTGTCTGCGGAGATAATCTGGTGGCCTTTCAGTGCTTAAAAGGACCAGTAAAGAAAGATGGAGATAGACTTTTGTGACAGGACAAGGGGCGATAGTTTAAAGTAAAAGAGGGAGATTTAGACTAGAGAGAAGTTAACATTCTTTTGTACTGAGGGTGGTGAGACCCTGGCCAGGGTTGCTCAGAGAGGTGCTAGATGCCCCATCCCTGGGACCATTCCAGGTCAGGTTCCTTGGGGCTTTGAGTAACCTGCTCTATTCGCAGATGTCCCTCCTGACTTCATGGCAGTTGGAACAGAGGAGCTTTAAAGGTCCCTTCCAACCCAAACTACTGTGGGATTCTGAGTCTGAGCTCAATCCCATGCCTTTTACTAAGCTGTCATCAATAACTAATAAACACTACTTGTTGCTCAGCTTTAAGCCTCCAACATCAGCAGCATTGTGCCATAACAAAATGCAAACCTGATTAGGAACAAAGCATCACCCTTGATATTGCCCTGACAGAGGAAACATCTCCCTGCCCTGCTCCTTGCCAACCCAAACACCCTTAGTTCAGTAAACATTTTATCAACATCAGAAGAAACTGAATGAAGTTTATGGGATTTAAACACACTTTTCATTATTTGCTAACAGGATTTTACCTCTTGCATGTGACTCCAAGTGTCCCTCTTGAATCCACATGGATTCAGCTCTGAGTCTTATGAAAAAAATAATAAAGTGAGTTACAATTCAGAGATTTCATCAGGTTGGAACAGACCCTCAGAGGTCATCTTGTGCAAGCCCCTTGCAGTCAGTTGGGATATCTCCAACTAGATTGGGCTGTTTGGGGCCCAGTCAAGGCTGACCTTGAATGTCTTCTGGGATGGGGCCTCAACCACAGCCCTGGGCAACCTGTTCCACTACTCTCACTGTGAAAAACGTCCTCCTAATGTCCAAACTAAGTGTACTCTGCTCCAGTTTCAAACCATTGCTCCTTATCGCTACAAGCCCTTCTAATCAAGTTCCTCCCCAGCCTTCTTGTAGGTCCCCTTCTGATACTGAAATGTAGCTGTAAGGTCTCTGTGGAGCCTTGTCTTCTCCAGGCTGAGCAGCCCCAACACTTTCAGCCTGTTCCCACAGAGTATGTTCTTCATCCAGCCCTCTGATTATTTTTGTGGCCTCATCTGAACCTGGTTGAGTAGGTTCATGTCTTTGTGTTGAGGGCCCCAGAGCCAGACTCCTTACTCCAGGTGATGTCTCAGCAGAGCAGAGCAGAGTGGCAGAATCACCTCTCTCCATCTGCTGACCACACTTCTTTTGATGCAGCCCCAGATCTGTCTTACTAGAGCTGGATTTTCCAAAAAGATCCAGAAGAAGCCCTCATGTCAGTGCCAGGATGAAGCAGTTGTAATAGCGTCATACAGGATGCTAAAAGGCATCATCACCAAATGCCTCCTAGTTTAGTCTATCATGTCTGTCATTAATATTTCAGTTCTAAAGTGTTAAAAATCAACTCTAATTAAGAGGTATGTTAAGAAGAAAGTGGTTGTAACTTGATTTCCTTTTGACTGGCCTCATCAGACATTCAGCAGCAAATTAATTCTCTTCTTGACACAAGGATGATGTTTGGTGGTGTCAGTTAGTGCCAACACAAAAACAGATACCTATGGGCTGAAAGGTTCATGTACCACACAGCGTGCTCTGCAGGGACAAGCAAAATTTGCAACTGTCTTCTTCAGAACATAGAATTAGTCAGAGTTGGAAGGGAACATAAGGATCATCTAGGTCTAACCCCCCTGCCATGCCCAGGGACACCCTAACCTAGATCAGGCTGCACAGAGCCTCATCTTGCCTGGCTGCAAACACCTCCAGGGATGAGGCTTCAACCACCTCTCTGGGCAACCCCTTTCAGGCTCTCACCACTCTCATAGTGAAGAACTTCCTCCTCACATCCAATCTGAACATACCCATTTCTAGCTTTGCTCTATTTCTCCACTACCTGATAGCCTAAAAAGTCCCTCCCCAGGTTTTTGTAGGCCCCCTTCAGATCCTGGAAGGTCATAATAACGTCACCTGTGAGCCTCCTCTTCTCCAAACTGAACAGCCCCAACTCTTTCAGTCTGTCCTCATTGGAGAGCTGCAGCAGCCCTCTGATCATCCTTGTGGCCCTTCTCTGGACATGCTCCAACATGTCCACATCCCTCTTCTAATAGGGGCATACTAAATTATATGCATAATAAAATTTTCATGCATAGACAGGAAGCCCCACAAACATTTATAGAATCATAGAAGTGTTTGTATTGGAAAAGAACTTTGAGATAATCAAGGACAACTATTGAACCAACACCATAATGGCCGTTAAATCATGTCCCTGATTGCCATGTCCACATGTTTCTTGAACACCTCAAGGGATGGTGACTCCACCACCCTGCAGGCAGTAGAGCGACAGAATCATGTCTCTCCATCTGCTGGCCACACTTCTTATGGTGCAACCCAGGATGCCATTTGCCTTCTGGTCTGGAAGTGCTCATAGTTGGCTCATGTCCAGCTTCTCATCCAGCAGCATCTCCAAGACCTTTTCTGCAGGGCTACTCTCATTCTCATCATCCCCCAGCTTGGACTGATATCAAGAATTGCCCTGACCCAGGTGCAGGACCTTGCACTTTCTCTTATTGAACCTTGTGAGATTCTCCTCAGTCCACTTCTCTACCGGTTCCTGTTAATGGAAGGAGCAGTGTTAGGGCTGAAGAAGGAGGTGAATGTTTCTGTTTCTGAAGGTGTGGCACTACTGCAGAGAAGGGCAAAGCAGTCGGGATGGCAACCAGGGTGGAGCTAAGGTCATCAGGTTTGTTGACATCAGGGTCAACAAGCCATCTGTATTTGTATAATTATGTATCTGTAGATCTACTTAGATCCTGGGGTGTATTGGGAAGAGTGTGTCCAGCAGAGCACAGGAGGTTCTCCTCCCCCTCTACTCTGCCCTGGTGAGACCCCATCTTGAGTAGTGCCTTCAGTTTTGTGCTCCCCAGTTTAAGAGGGACAGGGATCTGCTGGAGAGGGTCCAATGGAGGGCTACAAGGATGATTAGGGAACTGGAGCACTGCCTGATGAGGAGAGGCTGAGGGACCTGAGGCTTTTTATTCTGCAGAAAAGAAGACTGAGAGAGAATCTAATAAATGTTAATAAATCTGAGGGATGGGGGTCAGGAGGGAGGGGACAGGCTCTGCTCACTTGCTCCCTGGGATAGGACAAGGAGCAATGGATGGAAGCTGCAGCACAGGAGGTTCCAGCTCAACACAAGGGGGAACTTCTTTACTGTAAGAATCCCAGAGCACTGGAACAGGCTCCCCGGAGGGTTTATGGAGTCTGCTTCTCTGAAGCCTTTCAAGACCCATCTGGATGCATTCCTGTGTGATCTGTGCTAGATTGTATGGTCCTGCTCTGGCAGGAGCATTGGACTTGATGATCTATTTGAGTCACTTCCAGCCCCTGACATCCTGTGATCCTTTGATCCTGTGATCTCCGTATAACCGTGGGGCAAATACCTTCACTTTTGCTTAAAGCAAAGCCTACTGTTCCTGCCCTTTTCAGCCGTTGTAAAATAACTTTCAGAGTAATTACCTAGTACTAATACAGGGCATGGGTCCAGGGAGTTATCAAATGGAAGCTGAGCTCTCAGGGTGAAGAGCCTGTACCTTCAGGTGGTTCCTTGCTCCGTATTTGTGACTGTTGACCTGAGAAATGTGGATCTTTGCCCCTGACAGACACAGAAAGAGCAGAAGTCAACTTGAAGGTCGACCCTGGTTATTGGTCTCTGTGCTCAAAATACATGGATAATTTATTCTGTTGGTTCCTCTGCTGTGTTATAGCAAACCCAGACCTCAAAACCTGAATGCAACTGAGTTTCAATGTAGAGAGAGGGCAAAAATGTTTCACATCACTGCAGAGCTATTGGTTTGGGCTCAAGAACCTCTGAGGCTTCGAGAAACTTCTTGGAGGAAAGTATATCTGAAAGTACCTGAGGATATTAATAGGAAATTCTTTACAATAAAGATGGTGACACACTGGAACAGGCTGCCCAGGGAGGTTGTGGGTTCCCATTGCCTGGAGATATTCAAAGCCAAGTTGGATGGGTCTTTGAGAAATGTGGTCTGGTGGAAAGTGTCTCTGCCCATGGTAGTAGGTATGGAGCTAGGTGGTCTTGAACCAGATGATCCAACCCGATCCATTCTATGATGGAAGCTAAAGAAGTTGTGGAAAAAGGTGAAAATGATACAATTTCACCCAAAGTGCAGCGTACCTGGCTAACCTGCTGGGTTTGTTTGAATGAGTTTTGAGAAGTAAATCTACTACAGGGTTACCCAGGTAATTATTAGTTAACTGCTATGGACAGAGAATTCTGGTACAAGAAGAACATGGGAGTGTGGAATCAGCTAAAGCAGAGATGATAATGGATTCATAGAACATTTTGGATTGGAAAGCACCTGGAAAGATCATAGAATCATAGAATGTCAGGATTGGAAGGGACGTTGAAAGTTCATCTGATCCAGACCTCCTGCCAGAGCAGGATCACCTATACCAGATCACACAGGAATGCATCCAGATGGTTCATGAATATCTCCAGAGAGGGAGAATCCACAACCTCCCTGGGCAGCTGGTTCCAGTGCTCTGTCATCCTCACAGTGAAAAACTTCTTCCTCAGGTTGACATGGAACCTCCCATGTCTCAACTTCTACCCACTGTCCCTTGTCCTGTCATCAGGCATCACTGAGAAGAGGCTGGCTCCATCCTCCCGGCACTCACCCTGCACATATTTCTAAACATTAATCAGGTCACCCCTTAGTCTCCTCCTCTCCAAGCCAAAGAACCACAGCCCCCTCAGGCTCTCCTCATAAGGAAGATGTTCAACTGTAATCATTTTTGTGGCTCTGCACTGTACTATCTTAATCATCTCCCTTCTGAACTGGGGGAGCCCAGAACGGGACAGAGTAGAGGGGCAGGAGAACCTCCCTCAACCTACTAACCACAGCCCTTCTAATACACCCCAGAATGACATTGGTCTTCATTGCCACGAGAGCACACTGTTGGCTCATGGCCATCCTTCCATCAACCAGGACTCCCAAGTCCTTCTCCCCTTCACTGCTCTCTAGCAAGTCAGTCCCCAGGCTATACTGATACCTGGGGTTGTTCTTTCTAGGTGCATGACTCCACACTTGCCCCTGTTGAATTTTGTTAAATTTCTCACTGCCCAACTCTCCAGCCTAAGTCTCTCTGAATGGCAGCACAACTCTCTGGTGTGGCACCCACTCCACCCAGCTTGGTGTCATCAGCAAATCTGCTGACAGTGTACTCCATGCCTTCATCCAGGTCATTAATGAATAGGCTGAATAATACTGGTCCCAGTACTGACCCCTGAGGGACTCCTCTAGTTATAGACCTCCACCTAGACTCTGTCCTATTGACCACAACTCTCTGACATTTTTCCTGTAACCAGTTCCCAATCCACCTCACTACTCCATCAGCCAGACCACATCTCCTCGGTTTAGCTATGAGGATGCTGTGGGAGACAGTGTCAAATGCTTTACCGAAACCAAGATAAAGCACATCCACTGCTCTGCCATCATCTATCCACCTGGTAACATCCTCATAGAAGGTTATCAGGTTGATCCAGTTCCAACCACTCTGCCATGGGCAGAGACACTTTCCACTAGACCAGCTTGCTCAAGGTCCTGGGCTGCATTAAGAGAAGCATTACCAGCAAGGCAAGGCAGGTGATTCTCCTTCTTTACTCTGCTCTCGTCAGACCCCACCTGGAGTACTGTGTGCAGTTCTGGAGCCCCCAGCACAGGAAGGACATGGAACTGTTGGAGAGAGTCCAGAGGAGGGCCACAAAGATGATCAGAGGGCTGGAGCAGCTCTGCTATGAGGACAGGCTGAGAGAGTTGGGGCTTTTCAGCCTGGAGAAGAGAAGGCTTCAAGGAGACCTTCCAGTATCTGAGGGGGGCCTACAGGAAGGCTGGGGAGGGACTGTTCACAAGGTCTTGTAATGACAGGATGAGGGGGAATGGGTTCAAATTGGTGGAGGGGAGATTTGAACGGGATGTTAGGAAGAAATTCTTCACAGTGAGGGTGGTAAGGCACTGGAACAGGTTGCCCAGGGAGGTTGTGTCTGCTCCCTCCCTGGATGTGTTCAAGGCCAGGCTGGATGAGGTCTTGAGCGACCTGATCTAGTGGGAGGTGTCCCTGCCTATGGCAGGGGGTTGGAACTGGATGATCTTTGAGGTCTCTTCCAACCTAGACCATTCTATGATTCTATGATTCTATGATTCTATGATTCTAAGGTCCCATCTATCCTGAGCTTGAACGTCTGCAGGGAGTGGACAGCCATGACTTCCCTGGGTAACCCCTTCCAGTGGGTTTTGTTGAAGGGGAAATACTAATAATGAAATTCCTCCAGGATCAGCCTTCTCACTGGTGTCAGGCAAAATTGTCATTTCATAATCTTGACACAAAACTGAACTTCCAACACAGGGAGACTTTTCAAGTGACTCTTCTGTGAGGCATGGGGTGAGACTTTCTCTTGAATAATCACAGGTGCCTAAAGCAGAAGGTTATGGAAGGCAGTGGAGAGGTCACCTCTAGAGGCTGGTTCATGGTACCTAGGGTAGCTTCCTGCTTTGAGTCACTCTTTTAACTAGAGAGAAGGAGCCAAGGTGCAGCAGGAGACCTGTCTGCCTGCTGCAGGGAGTAATGACATTGTTTATTACACACGGTTGAAAAGCCTACACTCGAGTTCTTGTTCACAATGTTAACACAGGGCTTGAACATTGGCTGTGAAACCTGCCAGCCCCCTCTAGAGACTCCACTTGAGTCCATAGATAATTTAAATGTACATGAAAGGACTTGCCTAAAGCCAATGTATTTCAAGTATTTCTACCTCTGAGGTCTTTAAAGGATGCTTTGGCTGTAAGCTTCTTTTTTGTTCCCACAAAACACATTTGTAGGACAATATATGATGCTCATCTGCCACTTCACAGGGTGCTGGGTTCCTACTTAGATACTAACCCTTTCCCTCACAAATTAACCTAATTAGATTACCAAAAGTGAAATTGTTCTCAGCTCTTCACTTGCCTTCCTCCTCCCGGAAGAAGGAGCAGCAGAAACAATATATGCTGGAGGTGTTCAAGAAACATGTGGACATGGCAATTTGGGACATGGTTTAATACCACTGTTGTCTTAATTTCAAGGTTGGACTCAATGATCTTAAGGTCTCTTCTAACCAAAACAATTCTGTGATTCTATGAACTGACCACAGCCCCGACTTTTTCCCCTCCTATGCTGCTGGGACGGAAGAGGTGAAGAACTGGGATCAGTGCTGACCCTGGGAAGAAAAAAAGTGGTATGGGGAAGGTATCTTTAAGATTTGGGTTTATTTCTCATTATCCTGCTCTGATTTGAATGTTAAATTGATAGTGGTGTTTAAATAAAACTGATGTTCTTTTTCCCCAAGCTGCATCTGTCTCTTGCCCATTCCTATACTGCTGAAGGATTGTTCATTTTCCTTTGCTTCATCCCTGGAAGTGTTTAAGGCTTCCAACTCAAGCCATTCTTTGACTCTGTGACTACCTTTGAGTTTATCATAGAATGGTAGAATGGGTTGAGTTGGAAGGGGATTTAATGATTGTCCAGTTGTAGTTTGATGCTCTTTCTTCAGAACTTGCCTTGGTTTAAAACAAACAAACAAACAAACAAAACAAAACAAAAAAAAAAAAAAAAGGAAAACCCAAAAAAGCCAAAAAGGAACTCTTCATTTCTTCCCTTTCCCAAGTAGTAAGAATCTAGCTAAAAACCCAATGAATAGTAAAACACTTACTCACAGCAGCATGAAAGCTTTGAGGATTACCAAAAGCTAGTTGGAATTTTTTGGTTTCATTATATTTATTCCTACCTACCTCTTCAGCTCCTGGTTGCTTATTACCATCCCCTGTATCACAGAGTTACAGCATCATAGAATGGTTTTGGGTTGAAAAGATCTTTTAGATCATCAAGTCTGACCATTCTCTCACTCAACCAAGCCTGGGGCTAAAACACAGCTCTCAGCACCACATCTGTTCTACTTTTAAACACTTTCAGGGATGGAGACTCCACTTCCTCCCTGGACTCCCTGTTCCAATGCCTGACCACTCTTCCAATCAAAAACTTTTTCCTGATATCCAACCTAAACCTTGTCTGGTACAACTTGAAGGCATTTCCTCTAGTTTTGTCATTAATTACCTAAGAGAAGAGCTCAGCTTCAGCATCCCTAAACATGATCAGGACTAGAAAGGATGTCTGGAGCTTTTCAAGGCCACATTGGATGAGGTTTTGAGAAACCCAGTCCAGTAAAGGCATCTCTGCCCATGGCAGAGGGGTTGGAACTAGATGAACTTTAGGGTCCTTTCCAACCTAAAATCATACTGTGAATCTAAGAACCAATTTTCTCAAGTTATCTGAGTGAGGTCCATTCAGGGGAGCAAATTCACCAAGCTTTTATGATGGTTTTTGGTTTGGTTTTTTTTCACCCATCTTGAGAAATGTTAACTCAGTTAGGATTTACCAGGCACCCAGCAGAGAGGGTGAGCCCAGGCAGTGAACTCCTTGATCCACAGCTCCAAGCAGGCACCACGGACAGACGCTGTCCTACATCAAAGCCAGCTGGATGCGTTGTTCTGATGATTTTCTGACAAGTGAAAATAAATCTCCTTAATGCTGAAACAGAAATAGTCTTCCCTGGCATGTGGCAGCTGAGTGCATGGCTGTGTTTGAACATCTCCTAAGCACAGTTTGTCTGCATTTAGCATTTTCCTTATTTCCAGCAATTCAGGGCAGAAATTATCGTCGCCAGATTTTTGTATCAGACTGGATAAGAATTGCTATTTTCAGGTAGCATTTTAACACTCCTGCTTGAAAATTATCTGAAAACCAGCTTTGGAGTGTCCTCGTAAGCTTCTCTGACGCACACACAGAATCAAAAAAATCACATAATGGTGAGGTTTGACAGGCACCTCTGGAGATCTTCTAGGCCAATCCCCCTGCCAAGGCAGGATCACCCTAAGCAGCTCACATAGGAACACGTACAGGTGTGTTTGGAATGTCTCCAGAGATGGACACTTCACCATCTCTCTGGGCAGCCTGTTCCAGTGCTCTATTACCCTTAAAATTAAAAGAAGTTCCTCCTCGTGTTTAGTCAGAACTCCTTATTTTCAAGTTTTTGCCCTTTACCTCTGGCCCTCTTGCTGGGGATCACAGAGAAGAGTCTGGCCCCATCTTCCTGAGAGCCACCCCTTAGATTCAGATTCATGGAATGATTTGGTCTAGAAGGCACTTTCAAGATCATCTAGTTCCAGCTCCCTGCCATGGGCAGGGACAACTGCCACTTGATCAGGTTGCTCATGGACCATCCATCCTGACATCGAGCACCTCCAGACAGGGGGCATCCATGACCTCCCTGGGCAACCTGTTCTAGATGTCCTCGAATTGCCCTAAGGATTATCATTTTAGGACCAGAAGACTCATTTCGGTGATGGCACAGAAACCAAGAATGCCCAGCTTTCTACCAGCAGACAGGCTGTAGTAGATGTCAGCTTTTCTTTCTGTTCATTATTCATCTTTTCTGTGTTTGATATCACAGGAAGGGATGGCTAAGATGAAATGCTGCAGTTCTGACTTCATGGAGAAGCCTGTCAGCTATGAACATGCAGTAAAGAGATGGACAAGGATAGGAGTTCTTTCCAAAGGGGTGGTGTTTATCATACTCTGTCTATGAGTCACTCACAACTACACTCACTGCATCACATCCGTTTCTACCTATAATACCTTTCTGTGAACTCTGCTCTTTAAAAGTGATTTCTGACTCTTGAATGCCACCAGCATCCTGGCCTGGATGAGCCAGCAGGACCAGGGAAGTGATCACACCCCTGTACTTGGCACAGCTTGAGTCTTCAGTTCAGTTTTCAGTTAGTCACTCCAAAAAGGACATGAGGGTCTGGAGTGTGTCCAAAGAAGGGCAACAAAGCTGGTGAAGGGTCTGGAGAACAGGTCTAGTGAGAAACAGCTGAAGAGAGACCTCATTGCTCTCTACAACTCCCTAAAGGGAGGATGGAGTGAGGTAAGGATCAGTCTCTTATCCCTAGTATCAGGTGATAGAACAAAAGAAAATGGCCTGAAATTGCAATAGAGAAGTTTTAAGTTGGATCATAGAAGATTTTTCTTGCTTGAAAGGACCTACTCTCAAAGACTGGGACAGGCTGCCAGGGAGTTGGCTGAATTCCCAAACTTGGAGATGTTTAAAAGACACTGAGATGTGATGCTGAAGGAGATGGCTCAGCACCAGCATTGGTAGAGTTAGAAAACAATCGGGCTTGATGATCTTAAAGGGCTTTTCCAACCAAACCAATTCTATGATTCTATAGAGAGGAGATCTCCATGTTCTTGGCATCTGAAATAGGTTAGAAATACACTCCACCCAAACAGATTGTGAAGGGTTAAGCCCCCCTGGCGCCCCCTGTCTTTTCCCAAGGAATGGTTTCACCCTTTTCCCAGGTTGCATGGTTAGACACTCCCACTTCCTGCTAGGATTTTGGGACTATAAGAGGGGGAACCCAGTCCCCCGCGGGTCTCTCTCTCTCTTCTCCCTTCTCCTCTTCCCCTCGTGCCGGCAGGTCGAGCACTTGCTGGCGCTCTGTGCTGCTGCAGCACGTGTCTCCCTGCCGCCCTGTGTTCCAGCACCGTTACTGTCTGCTGAAGACTGGGACTGAGACTTTTCGGCTATAGGGCTCCTGCATCCTGCTTTCCAAAGCCAATCGAACTTCAGCTGCCTGCTGTGGTTGTATATTTTTTTTTCCTTCTCCCCTTTTCTCCCTGGTCTCTGTACCCTTTTCCCTTATTCCCCATATCCCAAAGCTTGTTTCCCTTTCTCCCACCTTTTGTAAAAAAAAACCCTTTCCCCTTACTTGTTAAAGTTTATCCTTTTTACTTCCAAATCGTTTTGAGTCTTTATTGGGCTTTTGGGCTCAGGGTTGGGGCAGCTAGCCTCAACCCAATACACAGATGATTCTTTCCCCATGCATTGTTGCTTTATCACTACATTTTCTCAAACAAGCAAGTTTCTCATTGTCTTTGGAAGATGAAAATGTTGTTGGGTTTTTTTTTTCTCCATGACGTTTTTTGTCTTTTATGCGTTCGGAGAATATGTCCGATTATATGAAGAGACACTGTGTGTATTTCTCATGTATTCAGACTACGGAAACTATAGAAGGACCTCTATGATCATGGAGTCGAGCCTAACACCACCATGGCCATTAAACCATGTCCACTGTAACACTGCTGTGGCATGACAAGAAATATCCTCTGTGAACAGAGTTAGGAAAATGTCTTCTTCAGTTGGTAGTTCAGAGCAAATCATTGTTTAAGAGGGAAAACCACCTCAGATGGCCCCTTGGATCAAATCAGCTTTGTGTCATTCCACATCCACCTTCATGTCCAAACTTCAGATCTTAAAACCTCTACATCATTTAATTATGAAAACATCCAAGTACCTAAAGATGAAAGTTTCTGGCACTGTCTGAAATTATAGAAGGCAGCTTTGAAGTGCAATAGAACAAATAGAAGATCATAAACAGGGTGGGGAAAAATCCACTTAAACAGTGTCAGGGGATGGGTCAGCTCAGCAGGAAGGACCATTTGTCTGGGAGAAAATTTAAAGCCTGCTTGCATTACTTATGTTCAAGCACTGATGATTTAAAAGATTTTTTTTTTCTTTCCCCTGTGCCTTAGATTTTCATAGCACTCCTTACAAAAGTGCCTCACCACCAAAGAAAATTATTTTTAAAATGCTAAATATACTTTCATGGTGGAGGCTTAAGAAATAACCCATTTAGGTCTGTTGGAGCAAGTGCAGCAACTGGCACGGCAGTAGCTGGGTGTTATTCTCAGCACTGATATTTTGCCAGCTCTTTTGACTTTTGCCCAAGAAAAGTTTAAATCCTTTTAATGAACTCCTGAGATCCTTAATGTGGCACAGAGCTGCACTCTTAGTTTGGTAGCAGCACTCAGGTTTGGAAATCTATTTGGTTTAGAATATGTATGAGTAATAAAAAATAATAATTTGGTTATACAATCGTAGAATTTTTGAAGTTGGAAAAGACCTCTAAGGTCATCAAGTCCAATGACTAACCTAACAACATCATGGCCATTAAACCATGTCCACCACTGCCACATCTACGTATTTCTTCCATGCCTTCAGGGTTGGTGGATCCATCACCTCCTTGGGCAGCCTGTTCCAGTGCCTGGACACTTTTGCAGGGACCAAATAGTTTCTAAAGGTCCCCTGGCACAATTTCAGGCCATTTCCTCCCCTTCTATCAGGTATTAGTAGGAAAACGTGATTATTCTCCACATTACCTCAGCCTTCTTTCAGGGAGTTGGAGAGAGCAAAGAGGTCTCCCACAACCTCCTATTTTCTGGACTGAACAACCCCAGTTCCCTCAGCTGCTCCTCACCAGACCTGTTCTCCAGACCCTTCACCAGCTTTTTTGCCCTTCTCTGGACATGCTTCAGCATTTCTTTGTCTCCATGTCTTCTCAGTGTCTACTGATGTCCTTACAGGCCCCGCAGAACCAAGCATTCTAAGTCAAACAGATTTGTTTTCTGATTCTCTAATCAGAGTTAACACAGAAAGAACAGCAGAGAGCATGTAGATGAAATTTTTTCTGAGTAGCTCTTCCCTGAATCCTGTGTGTCATGTTTAGAAGGCAGAGTGAACATCTGATGGCACTAATTGTCTTCTCATTTCTCACTGATAGAGCTGTAGCTGTAGAATGGATTAAGCAGTTTGCTCTGAGTGACATAAGGAATCAAAATTTCTATCATGAAATTTCTGTTAAAAACAAACAAACAAACAAAAAAAAAACAATGGCAAGTTTTAAGATTAGGACAAGGTGATAGACATCCTGTATTTGGCAATGAAAAACAAAGAAATCCATATGGATAGTCAAATCGGTGGTTTTAAATGTTTTTTTTTTCTTTCCTGCAAATGAAAAAAAAAAATAATAAAAGAAACAAAGCAACACAAACGAAAAAAGGTTATGGAAGGTCCTGTCTGAAATTAAATTTAGTCACAGAAACATTAAAGAGTTTGGATTGGAAGGGACTTTCAAGATCATCTAGTTCCAACCCCCCTGTCATGGGCAGGGATTCTTCACAGGCTCACAGGATGTCAGGGGTGGAAGGGACTCAAATAGATCATTAAGTCCAACCCGTGTGCCAGAGCAGGACCATACGATCCAGCTTAGATCACACAGGAATGCATCCAGATGGGCCTTGAAAGGCTGCAGAGAAGCAGACTCCACAACCTCACTGGGGAGCCTCTTCCAGTGCTCTCTGATACTTACAGAAAAAAAGTTCCTCCTTGTGTTGAGCTGGAACCTCCTGTGCTGCAGCTTCCATCCATTGCTCCTTGTTCTATCCCAGGGAGCAAGTGAGCGGAGCCTGTCCCCTCCCTCCTGACCCCCATCCCTCAGATATTTATAAACATTGATTAAATCCCTTCTCAGTCTTCTCCAGACTAAAAAGCCTCAGGTCCCTCAGCCTCTCCTCATCAGGCAGTGCTCCAGTCCCCTAATCATCCTCATAGCCCTCCACTGAACCCTCCCACTAGATCAGCTTGCTTGAGTTCTGTCCAACCTGTCCTTGAACACCTCTGAGGACAAGGTAACCTATTCCAGTCTCTCACCACCTTCACTCTAAACAAATTCTTTTTAATAGTCTTTAACTGCCTTTTTATTTTTTTCCTTCTTATAAAAAAAGCCAACTAGGTAAAGGACCAGATTTACCCAAGTGAAGAGCATCTTATCCCACTTTTGCCTGGGAGCACAATTATTAGAAGCTATGGGTGACCTGTGCTCATTGCAGCTCCTCCATGAGCAGAATTATCTCCACTTGTGATGGAGGTGAGCAACAGAGTGCACAGAGATCTGTGATGGGTTGCATGCTGTTCACCATGAATATGAAAGAAAGGGTCTGGAAGGAAAGAAAGAGTAATGAGGTAACAAAGTTCTCAGCTGTCAGGAAATTACTCAGAACAGTTTAAATTTAAAACTGCAGAGAACCCGATATGAAGACACAGAATGAATGGACAGAGTGTGGCAGATAAAATTAGATAACAATAAGTGAAAGGAATTCTGCATGGGAAAGAAATCCCGACACAATGGTCTCTGAATGAACTCTCCCTTGAGAAAGAGATCTTGAAGTCATTGTGGATGGTTTTCTGGCAATATAACCACTGTGGTCAGCAGTACTCAAATAAAGATAATAATAAAAGCAGAAACTGAGAAATAAAAACCAAAAAGACCAATGAGGGAAGGGGAAAAAAAAAAAAAGAAAGAAAGAAAAAAAAAAATAAAAGAAAAAAGAACAACTCCTTGGGCAATAGACAGAGTTTGGACCATGCCTAAAGAAGAAAGGTTACCATGGATGGTCAAGAGTTTGGAACCCTTCTGAGCAAGAAAAGACTAAACAAACTAATTTATTTTTTTTTTTGGTCTTGGAAAAGTCCCTGAGGAAAGGATGATTTATGGTATGTTGGAATACTGCTTTGTAAGGAATGAATACTTACAACAGCAGCAGCAGATCTTACTCTCTGACGTGCATAGAGGCCAATATAAAGAGGGTGACCATAAAATATCTATGGCAGGTTGTATATAGTAATTACCTAAGCACCAATACAGGTTAGAGGTTGACCTGCTGGAAAGCAGCTCCATGGGGAAGGACATTGGAGTCCTGGTGGACATTAATTATCCTTAGGACACCAATGTATCCTTGTGTCCTGGTCTGGGGTCTGGGCTCCTCAGTTCAAGAGGAATACCGATACAGTGGAGACTGTCCAAGGGAGGCTCTGAGGGTGATGAAGGGACTGGAATACCTGTCTGATTAGGAAAGGCTGGGACACCTGGGGATGTTTAGTCAGAAGAAGATTGAGAGGGGACTTCATGAATGTTTAGACTTACCTGGAGAATGGGTGCCAAGAAGGGGGCAGGCTCTTTTCAATGGTGTCCTATGATAAGACAAAGGGCAATAGACACAAACTGGAACACAAAAAATTCCACCTCAAGATGAGGAAAAAAATCTTTACTCTGTGAGTACTGGAGCCCTGGAGCAGATTGCCCAGAGAAGTGATGGAGTCTCCTTCTCTGAATACTTTAAAACCCATCTGGATTCATCCCTTTGTGACCAAACTCTAGGCAATTCTGCTTTGTCATGGGGGTGATCTCTGGAGGTCCCTTCCAACCCCTATCATTCTATGATTCCACAATCCCACTGTTCACGTAGTCAACAGAGATCATAGAATCAGTCAGGGTTGGAAGGGACCACAAGGATCATCTAGTTCCAACCCCCATGCCATGCCCAGGGACACCCTACCCTAGATCAGGCTGCCCAGAGCCTCATCCAGCCTGGCCTTAAACATCTCCAGGGATGGGGCCCCAACCACCTCCCTGGGCAACCCATTCCAGGCTCTCACCACTCTCATGCTGAACAACTTCCTCCTCACCTCCAATCTGAATCTCCCCACCTCCAGCTTTGCTCCATTCCCCCTAGTCCTGTCACTACCTGATAGCCTAAAAAGTCCCTCCCCAGCTTTCTTGTAGGCCCCCTTCAGATACTGGAAGGGGTTTAAACAGCTCTGAGGAACACCACTTGTCATTGGTCTCCGCTTGGCCCAGGAGGTGGATCTCATAGAAGGCCAGAAAGAAGAATCTCAGTGTCCCAACCTGAGAAATTTGGTTGAGCTGGAACCTCCTTGAGGTTTAGGAATGAAATTTGGGTTAAAACAGGCAATGCAGAAAAGCAAGGTTATACCCTTAGGAACTTACAATACTTACACTACAGGAATTTGCATTATGCATGAGTATCTCTGAGATGGCAAAGGGAAAGGGGAGATAAACCTATCATTATTGATAATCAATACTACAATGTGCCCACAAGGAAAAGCAAAGTCATCTGAGAAAAGTATTGTGTGCAATATTTCAGGTAGGTAAGGAGCCATGGCCTTTTTCAGAAGATACTTCCAACACTTTCTTTCAAATCCTCTATCACAACTCAGTTCACTCACAGTCAGGAACAATCACTCTATCTGGAGCAAGATCATGGACTACAACTGTCAGACCACCACCATCATGGCCATTAAAACACATTACAAAGTGCCATGTCCACATGTTTCTTCTCACCTAAAGGGATAGTGACTCCATCACCTCCATGGGCAGCCTGTGCCAATGCCTGACCATTCTAGCAAGAAAAATAATTGTTCCTAATATCCAACCTAAACCTCTCCTGGCACAATTTTAGGCCATTTCCTCTCCTTCTGTCATGTGATACTAGAGAGAAGAGACCCAAGTCTGCCTCACCCGAACCTTCTTTCAGGGAGTTGTAGAGAGCAATGAGGTCTCCCCTCAGACTCCTCTACTCCAGACTAAAGAACCCCAGCTCCCTCAGCTTCTCCCCAGCAGACCTGTTCTCCACACCCTTCACTAGCTTTGTCCAGCTTCTCTGGACGCACATCAGTGGCTCATGTCCTTCTTGGAGTGAGGAGCTCAAAACTGTACCCAATACTCACACTGCAGCCTCACCACTGCCCAGGTGACAATCCCCCAGTGACGGGACAATCCCTGACCTAGTCCTGCTGACCAGACTATTGTTCATCATTCTCTATCTGGAGCAAGTAGACAGGTGAGCAACCAGTGTGATTAGAAGTTTGGACAGTCTGTTTAACACAGAAAACAAGAAGAATGTTTAGTTTCCTGCATCTCTTAAGAGAAAGGCCAAGAGGAGGAATGTTTGCTGTATGTAAGCACATCAAAAAGTTAAACACTAGAGAGCTAACAGGCAGAGCTTGCAAAGGGCAAAAGCAGTGGTTATGGAATAAACTCAGAAGGACTACTAAAAATTCCTACCTGTGAGGTGGGAGCATTTCCAGAAAAGTTTTCCAATGGCAACAGAGAAACAGAAACAAATTTCTCATGAGGTTTAATATAGTCAAGTTGTAGAAGTTACTGTGGGTCACGGCAGTTTGCATGGGCAGAGTCACAAAATATCTTCAGTTGGAAGAGGCCTTCAAGCTCATCCACATCTAGACCCACACTAGGCATGGAAAGTTCAAGCATTCATCACCACATTTCCTCACCCTGGAGATGAACAGAGTAGCTCCTGAGATATGATGCATCAAGAAGAGTGTGGCCAGCAGGTCTGTGGAAGTTCTCTTCCCCCTGTACTCTGCCCTGGTGAGGCCACATCTTCAATACTGGGGCCAGTGGTGCGTTTCCCAGTTCAAGAGGGATGGGGACTGACTGGAGAAAATACAACTAAGGTTTACAGAGACACTCAGGGGACTGCAACATTCCTCTTATGAGGAAAAACAGATAATTTGAGCTTTTTGAGCAGACCAAGTAGGGATCTCATAAATGCTGATCAATATTTCAAGGGTGGGTGTCAGGAGGATGGGACCAGTCTCTGTTGAGTGGTCCTCAGTGACAGGAGAAGGGATAATGGGAACAAACTTGAACATAAAAGGTTACATCTGAACATGAGGAAGAACTTCTTTAATTTAAGGGTGATGGAGCACTGGAGCAGACTCCAGAGGAGTGGTCAGTTCTCCATCTCTGGAGACACTCAAAATGCACCTCGTCATGTTCCTGTGTGACCTTCTGTCAATGGATCCATGTCCAAGTGGAGACCAGTGACAAGAGGAGTCCCTCAGGGATCAGTCTTGTTTAACATCTTTGTGGACAACATGGACAGAGGCATTGAGTGCACCCTCAGCAAGTTTGCTGATGGCACCAAAGTGTGTGATGCAGCAGACACACTGGAGGGCAGGGATGGCATCCAGAGGGACCTGGACAGGCTGGAGAGTTGGGCACAAGCCAACCTCATGAGGTGCAACAAGGCCAAGTGCAAGGTCCTGCATCAGGGTCAAGGCCATCCCAAGCACAAATCCCAAGCAGTGACTGGCTGGAGAGCAGCCCTGAGGAGAGTATCTTGGGGGTGCTGGTGGATGAGCTCAACATGAGCCAGCAGTGTGCACTTGCAGCCCAGAAAGCCAAGCAGATCCTGGGCTGCATCAGGAGAAGTGTGACAGCAGGTCAAGGGAGGTGATTCTTCCCCTCTAATCCACCCCAGTGAGACCCCACCTGGAGTACTGCATCCAGTTTTTGAGCCCCTATTAGAAGAGGGATTTGGACATATTGGAGCTTGTCCAGAGAAGGGCCACGAGGATGATCAGAGGGCTGGAGCACCTCTGCTATGAGGACAGACTGAAAAAGTTGGGGCTGTTCAGTTTGGAGAAGAGAAGGCTCCAAGGTGACCTTCTTGTGGCCTTCCAGTATCTGAAGGGGGCCTACAGAAAAGCTGGGGAGGGACTTTTTAGGCTCTCAGGTAGTGACAGGACTAGGGGGAATGGAGCAAAGCTGGAGGTGGGGAGATTCAGATTGGATGTGAAGAGGAATTTCTTCGCCATGGGAGTGGTGGGAGCCTGGAATGGGTTGAGCAGGGGGGTAGTGGGGGCCACCTCCCTGGAGGTGTTTGCAGCCAGGCTGGTTGAGGCTATGGGCAGCCTGATCTAGGGTAGGGTGTCCCTGGGCATGGCAGGGTGGTTGGAACTTGATGATCCTTGTGGTCCCTTCTAACTCTGACTGATTCTATGATTCTATGATTCTCTAGGTGACCCTGCCTTGGCAAGGGGGTTGAACTCGATGGTCTCCAGAGGTCCCTTCCAGCTGCTACAATTCTGTGATTCTGTGATACTGTGCAAAAAAAAACAAAAAACCTCTCTTCAGCCTTTGCTGATGCTGTCTTTCAGATGGAGGACATTTTCACTAACTAAATGTGATTGTAAAAGGCTGTGCTGGAATTTCAGCCAATTTAAATAAGATTTGCTCCAATGATTCCGAGGAAACACGTGTTTCATAGAGCAAGGTTTCCAGCCTGATAGATGCAATTTTGCACACATTTTTATAACCTATTCAGATTATTGCCTTCTAAGCTCTCAAGACCTGGCAGTATTTCGTGTTAGCATATTGTCAAGTTAAATAAGAAATATTTTGGTGTTTCTAGCAAATTCATCCCAGGTCCACATCTTAATAAGGGAAAAGGGTTAATTAGCTGGTGCTCACCAAAATGCTTAGCAGGGAACAGCTCTGGCTTTATTGCAAAATGAAAACATCTCTTTTGGGGAGGGGAACGTCACCTCGTTCTAGTGCTTTAAAGGATTGTCATTATGTGGAGCATTCAGTGGTAAATGTGTCTCACTGGAAGTGAGAAAGAAAGTCTATAAAGTCAATATACTGTCATGCCAAATATCTTCCCAAAGCAAGATGGGCTGCCAATTCCTTCCAAAGAAATCTCCAAGGGAATTAAATTATATTCTTCACTGCCTAAAAAGTCCCTAAACACAGGTTAGAGAAGGGTTTATGAGCTGCTGTGCTTGCAACTGTATGCAAGTACATCTCAAAGAGCACCTTGCTTGGCTTGCAGCTGCCTCCACTCCTCAAACCCTGACCAGTGACCCAGGAGAGAGAGTTCACAACAATAAACTATTAAGCAGCCTTATACAACAGCATTAAAATCAGCAAAGGACTTCCCACTCCAGTAAAAATGGAATGGGACCTTGCAGGAATAAGGATAAGGAAGAGGAAAGAGGATCCTGTAGGATATCCAAAGGATCTGGGGCATTTTAGCCTGGAGAAGAGTAGCCTGAGAGGGGATCTTATGAATGTTTATAAATATCTAAAGGGTGGGTGTCAAGATGGGGCCAGGTTCTTTTCAGTGGTGTCCTGCGATAGGACAAGGGGAAATGGACACAAACTTGAACACAGAAAGTTCCACCTCAACATGATGAAAAAATTCTTTGATCTGTGAGTGCTGGAGCCCTAAAGCAGGCTGCCCAGAGAGGTGATGGAGTCTCCTTCTCTGGATACTTTGAAGCCCCATCTGAATGTGTTCCTGTGTGACCTGCCCTAGGTGATCCTGCTTTCTCTGGGTGGGTTTGGACTTGATGATCTCTAGAGGTCCCTTCCAACTCCTAACATTCTATGCTTCTACATGAGCAAAAAAAGGCAACACAAATTTCAAACCCCAAAGAGGATGATCTAATACCTGAACAAGCATGAAGAAATTAAAGAGTTTGATGTACAAAACCATTAATGCACTATATAAGAACATATCATGCTTCACTTCAGCCCTTGGCTTTCCTCATGTAGTTGTAAGGCAGCAAGAACAGCTCCATGGCTGCAAGTGGTAAGGGATGCAAGCCTGGACCCTCAAGCTCAGGAGGCCAAGTTTGTTTTGTTATTTACTTCATTGCTTCAAAGCGGGGTAAGTTCTACCTGTGTTATGTCTTTGGCATGAAGCAATGTTCCATTAATGCCCAGAGATCCTTCTTAAACTGAGCAAACCACACTGATCTTTCACCTCTGTGCCTGGCAAGATCATGGAGCAGATCCTCCTGAAGGCTCTGCTAAGTCAAATAGAAAACAAAGCAGAGGTGATTGGTGGTAACCAGCATGGCTTCACCGACGGCAAACCATGCCTAACAAATTTGGTGGCTTTTTATGATGAAGTCACAGCAGAGGTTGGCAAGGGAAGGGCAACTGATGTCATCTACCTGTACCTGAGTAAGGCCTTTGACTCTGTCCCACATGACATCTTGGTCACCAAACTGGAAAAACATGGACTTGATGGGTGGACAACTCACTGGATAAGGAATTGGCTGGATGGTTGCACACAGAGAGTGGTGATCAAGGGCACAATGTCCACCTGGAGACCAGTGACAAGTGGCATCCCTCAGGGGTCAGTGCTGGGACCAGTGCTGTTTAACATCTGTGTCAGTGACATGGACAGAGGAATCGAGTGCACCCTCAGCAAGTTTGCAGATGACACCAAGCTGTGTGGCACAGTTGACTTGCTGGAGAGCAGGGATCCATCCAGAGGGACCTGGACAGGCTGGAGAGGTGGGCCCAGGCCAACATCATGAAATTCAACAAGGTCAAGTGTAAGGTCCTGCACCTGGGTCAGCACAATCCCAAGCACAAATCCAGGCTGGTGGGGAATGGCTGAGAGCAGCCCTGAGGAAAAGGACCTGGGGGTCTGGGGTGATGAAAAGCTCAACGTCAGCCTGCAGGGTGAGTGCAGCTCAGACAGCAACTGTGTGGTGGGCTGCAGCAAGAGCAGTGTGGCCAGTAGGGCAAGACAGCTGGAGCAGCTCAGCTATGAGGACAGGCTATGAGAGTTTGGGCTCTTCAGCCTGGAGAAGAGAAGGCTTTGAGGAGACCTTATAGTAGCCTTCCAGTATCTGAAGGGGGCCTATTCACAAGGTCTTCTGATGACAAGACAAGGGGGAATGGGTTTAAAGTGGCAGAGGGGAGATTTAAATGGGATGTTATGAGGAAGTTCTTTCCAGTGAGGATGGTGAGACACTGGCACAGGTTGCCCAGGGAGGTTGTGGCTGCTCCCTCCCTGGAAGTGCTGAAGGCCAGGTTGGATGAGGCCTTGGGTTACCTGTTCTAGTGGGAGATGTCCCTGCCTATGGCATAGGGTTGGAACTAGATGATCTTTGAGGTCCCTTCCAACCTAAACCATTCTATGATTCTATGACCTCCAGCACTCACTGATGATATCTGGGATGACCTCCCTGCAGGTATGCAAGGTCAGGTTGGGCAAGGCCTTGAGCAACCTTGTCTAGTGGAAGTTGCCTCTGCCCATAGCAGGGAGTGGGAACTGGATAATCTTGAATGCCCCTTCCAGCTGAAACCATTCTGTGACTCTGCTGACAGGCACAAAGCAGATTTGCAAATAGGAATGGCTGCAGCAGATGGAGAAATACAAATAATTTGGGTGTTTTATCTGATGAAAGTATTTTGGTCAGATCAGAAATCCACCCTGGGCTTTTCCTGTGCTGCACTGTAGATTATTATCCTCTCCCAATAGTTATAATTTGAATTTGTGGAGGTTGTTTTTTTCCTGGTTCTCCTAAAGGAAACAGTTTGGAAGCTACAAACACAGCAATATGATGTATCTCATCTGAGTCTCTCCAGCTCTCTGCCTGTTCTTCCCCTGCCCTTCACAACACTTGAACCCCACTGTCTGCATTCAGGGACAGATGAAAGCCAATCACTGTAGCTAATTAAGTTCCTTCAACTGCTGGGTAGCTCAGCAGTCAGAGGGAAGGGTAGGGCATGAACTGCTGCCCTGCTGAGAGAAAGACAAACAGATTCTTGCCCGTGCACACTCCGCTTGGCAGCAGCTTTCTAATGAGTCAGCAAGTACACCCTGGCTGGCTGATCAGCACAGAGAGGTCAAGCCTGGCCCTTGCCTGTGAGGGATGTCATCTATGACATGAAAGAGAACTCAGCTGGAAAAAGGTCAGAGACAAAAGACAAAAATCATGAGAGAGGAAAAAAAAAAAAAAAAGCTTCATTAGTTCAGCTCATCATAGAGGTGGCAATAATCTTGGGCCATGTGAATGCATCACCACGTCTCAGACAGGGATTTAGTCTCTGGAATCAAACAATCGTAGAATTGTTTTTGTTGGAAGATACCTCTGAGGTCATCAAGTCCAATTGTCAGCCTAAGACCACCTTTACCATTAAACCATGTCCCTGAGTGCCATATAGCATTTCTATAGCATATAGCATACTGTACAACAAATACTATCTGCAGTTCTATACGATGATGTATTTATGTATGTGATTACATCATGTATTATATTGTTTCAGTATATCTTATTGTAACAAGAACATAATTATATGACCAAATGGAGAAAGCAGGACAGGTATTACAAGAGAGTGAGCTGTTCTGTATTGCAAAGGGCATGGGTCATAAGGGAAGATGAAAACATAACTGCCACAATTCATAGACCCACCGAATCATGGAACTGTTTTGGCTAGAAAAGCCATCCAATATCACTGAGTCTGGCAACCAAGCCAGCATCACCATGGCCATTAAACCATGTCCCAGACTGCCATGCCCACACGTTTCTTCAATGTCTCCAGGGATGGTGACTCCAGCACCTCCCTGGGCAGCCTGTTCCAATGCCTGACTACTCTTGCAGGAAAGAATCTCCAACTTAAACCTCCCTGGCACAATTTCAGGCCATTTCCTCTCATTCCATCACCTCCTGGTAGGGAGAAAGAACCAACTCCCACCTCACTCCAGCCTTCTTTCAGGGAGTTGTAGAACATAAGCCAGTAGTGTAGCCAGGTGGCCAGCAGAGCCAATGGCATCCTGGCCTGGGTCAGGAATAGTGTGGCCAGCAGGACAAGGGAGGTTATCCTTTCCCTGTACTTGGCACTGGTCAGGCCACATCTTCAGTGCTGTTTCCAGTTCTGGACCACTCAATTCAACAGAGATATTGAGGTACTGGAACATGTCCAGAGAAGGGTGACAAAGCTGGTGAGGGGCCTGGAGAACAAGACCTATGAGGAGAGGCTGAGAGAGCTGGGGTTCTTTAGGCTAGAGAAGAGGAGGCTCAGAGATGACCCCACTGCTGTCTACAAATAACAAAAGGGAGGTTGTAGCCAGGTGAGGGTTGGTCTCTTCTCCCAGGCAACCAGCAACAGAACATGGGAACACAGTCTCAAGTTGTGCCAGGGGAGGTATAGGCTGGATATTGGGAAGAAATTCTTCACAGGGAGAGTGATTGGATTAGAATGGGCTGCCCAGGGAGGTGGTGGAATCACCATCTCTGGAGGTGTTCAAGAAAAGACTGGATGGAGCACTTAGTGCCGTTGGATAGGGCTGGGTGATAGGTTGGACTGGATGATCTTGGAGGTCTCTTCCAACCTGGGTGATTCTATTCTGTTCTGTCCTATCCTATCCTATCCTATCCTATCCTATCCTATCCTATCCTATCCTATCCTATCCTATCCTATCCTATCCTATCCTATCCTATCCTATCCTATTCCATTCCATTCTATCCTATTCCATTCCATTCTATTATATTATATCCTCTCTTATACTATCCTGTTCTATTCTATTCTATTCTATTAAATATTTGCCATGGTGCAGGTTGTATGGCAGAAATGTTAACATTAGGAAGACTGAAACTTTTCAGCCAGAGCGAAGTTACCTTGTAGAATGTGATCCAAGTTAGATGCTTTGTCCTGTTTCTCCTGCCTTTTTTTTTTTTCTTCTTTTTTCCTTTTTTCCTGGCTTAGTAAGTTCTCCTCTTTGCTGAGCTGCTGCTGCATTTTTTATTCTCTCAGATGTTTTGTAGGTCACAAGGGTATCGTTCTGCCTGAGATGTGGTCAGAGAGGAAAAGAAAAAAATCGATTTTGGAAAACCTCTGTTAGCACTCTTTTCATGAACATTTTGTTATATCCATTGTGAGCTTTTAAAAGCCTGAGCCTGTGAATTTTGCTTTTGCCACGTCTTTGTGTGGCTTCTGCAGGCTGAGAACGAGCAGCACAGCACAGCAAACACCCCGTCCTCGCGTGCTGGGACAGCTTCCCTTTTGTATTAGGGCTGTCAGTGAATATTCCCTACACAGGCATTGCAGAATATCTTGCTGGGCACTGAATTATGCAGAGAGCTGGAGAGCTGCAAACAGGAAGCTCAGCTTACACAGGATAATGTATTAAAAAGTAGCACTAAAAAAGCTGTTCTGCTTTCCACGTTAACTGTTCCCCCTTTCTCTTCCCCACTAAAGCCCTCTGCCCTTTACCAGATCTGCAGGAAGACGTGGTACAGGTGTACTGAAATAGGTAAAGTTCTGTCAAAGAGTTGAAAATTCCCAGTCCTGTCTCTCTGCCAGGCATTTATGTGCTTTCCTGCACCACAATGCCCAGGAATCACCACTGACCAGTCTTGGAAAAGCCAACACAGAAGATAAATCATAGAATAGCAGGTTGGAAGGGACCCCAAGGACCATCTGGTACCTTTCTGGGTAATAGCAAAGCAGCAGCCTGTCGAGCTGAGTCTTCAAAGTGAGCAATGTAGGGCAACCCACTTCTTCCTTTGGGAGATGATTCCAATTTTTAACTGTTCTAATGGGGACACTTTTTCCTCTGGAGTCCAATTGTAATCTTCCTGTTCTTTGTGTGAGACTGAAAAGGTTTTTGACTGTCAATATTTGCTCTGTTGTTTGGGTTCTCTTTTTAATTTTCATAGAATCATAGAATTTTTCAGTTGGAAAAGACCTCTAAGACCATTGGGTTCAACCACCAATCCAACACCACCATGACCATTAAATCATGTCCCCAGCTGTCATGTCCACACATTTCTTAAATGCCCCCAGGGATTGTGACTCCACCACCTGCCTAGGGAGCCTGTTCCAATGCCTGACCACTCTTGCAGGAAAGAATTTTTTTCCTAATCTCCAGCCTAAACCCACCTGGCACAATTTCAGGCCATTTGTTCCACGGCAGCAGAACGGAGGAAGGAACTAAGGACTGGTGATTAAATAAACCCTTTTTAATTTTTCCATTCCATCTTAGCCAGATGGAAACCCATGGACAATTGGTTTACAGAGATCTTTATCCTCTCTCCTTCATTAGCACCATGGGGAAGTTTCTGTAGTGGCTAATGCACTCGCTGACATGGTTTCAACAATTTAATCACCCAGAAGCCTCTCTGTAAGGTCAATGTTCTCTACATTTGTTCCAACTCATTTACTGAGGAGAAAGGTGAACTTTTTCATTCCAGGTATGTCATTATGGAAATCATGTTAATGAATCAAGACACTGGAGGGCATATGTATCTCTGTTAGTGCAAGATTAATGGAGACTTTATCAAGGAGGATTCAGTCTGAGATTCTTCTGGCAAATCTAGGTCTGAAACTTCATTGTACAATAATAATGTGGACTTAATATTAGCAGAGCAGGTTCCATCTCAGAAAAAAACTCAACGCGTTCTACAAACATCAATAAAGTAGAGAGATTAATTGATTCATAGAACGGCTTGGGTTGGAAGGGACATTCAAGATCATCTAGTTTCAACCCCTCTGCCATGAGTAAGGACACTTTCTACCAGGCTAGCTTGCTCAAGACCACATCCAACCTGGCCTTGAACATCTTCAGGGAGCAGGCATCCACAGACTCCCTGGGCAACCTGTTCCAGGGTCGCACCACCCTCACTGTGAACAACTTTTTCCTAATATCCAGTACAATAAGGAACAAATTCTGTTACTGAAACACAACTACCTGACAGCACAAAGTCATTGCCACACAGTCAGCTGGGATGGGTGGAAGGAGGAGCAAAGTGATGCTCCTTCTCTGCTCTGGTGAGACCCCCACCTGGAGCAATGAGTCCAGTTCTGGTGTCCCTAGCATGAGAAAGACATGAAACTGTTGGAGTGTGTCCCGAGAAGGCCACAAAGATTATCAGATTTTAAGAATATTCCATTTGCTGTGCCACACAGGCTAAGATGAACCCTTCACAGTGAGGGTGATGAGGCACTGGAACAGGTTGCCCGGAGAGGTTGTGGCTGCTCCCTCCCTGGAAGTGTTGAAGGCTGGGCTGGATGAGGTCTTGAGCATCCTGATCTAGTGGGAGGTGTCCCTGCCTATGGTGGGAAGTTGGAACAGGATGATCTCTGAGGTCTCTTCCAACCTAAACCATTCTATGATTCTATGTTGTTTTAAGGAAAACAGGATGTAATCACACCAGCATTTGTGAGAAGACATCAAGCTGTTGGAGTGGGCCTGGAGAAGGCCACAAAAATAATCAAAGGGCTGGACCATCTCACCTGTGGGCACAGGCTGAGAGAGATGGGGCTGTTAAGACTGGAGAAGAGAAGGCTCCGGGGAGATCTTCTAGTGGTCTTCCAGTACCTGAAGTGGGCTACAAGAAAGCTGGGGATGGACTTTTGACAAGGGTTTGTAGTGATGGAATCATAAAATGGTTTAGGTTGGAAGAGACCTCAAAGATCATCCAATTCCAACCCCCCACCACAGGCAGGGACAGTTGCCACTAGAACAGGTCACTTAAGGCCTCATCCAATCTGGCCTTGAACACCTCCAGGTAGGAAGAAGCCACATCCTCCCTGGCCAACCTGTTCCAGTGTCTTACCACCCTCACTGTGAAGAACTTCCTTCTAACATCCACGCTGATCTTGATGCAGCCCAGCACACAGTTGCCATCTGGGCTGTATGTGCACACTGTTGTTGGCTCATGTTGAGCTTTTTGTCAACTCAGACCCCCAGGATGAGAGGAAATGGCGTTGACCTAGAAGAGAGGGGATTAGGAAAAAGTTCTTTAGAATAAGGGTGATAAGACACTGGAACAGGTTGCCCAGGGAGGTTCTAGATGCCCCTCCCTGAAGGTGTGCAAGGCCAGGTTGGAGCTTTGAGCAAACTGGTCTGGTAGAAGGTGTCCTTGCCCTTTTCTGCAGGGCTGCTCTCAATCTCATCATCTCTCAGCCTGGATTGATATCAAGGATTGCCCTAGCCCAGGTGCAGGACCTTGCACTTCACCTTGTTGAACCTCATGAAACTCTCCTTAAACCACTTCTCCATCCTGTCCTGATCCCTCTGGATGGCATTCCTTTATTTTTATTCACAGAGTTCAACGTAACATTTGGGATTAACCTCGCTTCTTCCCTTTGCTTTGCTACTGTATAGGAGGAAATTGTTACAACCAGACTGACACCCATTTGAGTTCATGCACTTAGGGAAAATCCATGCACTGCTGACCTTTGAGTTTTAAATCTTTGCCTGACACGAAAGACACATCATCAGTTTTAAAAGCTTTCTATATCCAGAATTTTTGCTCCCTCTGGTATGTATATACGTATTACTATTATGATTGAAAAGCTTTGGGAACAGAAAGGATTTCATTTCCCCACTTGCTGTGGTTTCAAATAATGAAAAATAATCAGGTAGACCAAAGTGCAGGGACCACCTGAAAAGAGGACCAAGTTCACATGTTGCTTAGAAGTAGTTTTATAGGGCTGGGGAAATATATTTAGAGAAAGACCAATGATTTTGAGCTTTTATCACAGAACCATAGATTTACTTTTATTTCCCGTTGGAAAAGACCTCTAAGGTCATTTGGCTCAACCATCAGCCCCACAAACCATGGCCATTAAACCAATCCCAAAGTGCCATGTCTACACATTTCTTGAACACCTCCAGGGATGATGACTCCACCACCTCCATGGACAGACTATGTCAATGCCTGACAACTCCTACAGGGAAAAAAAATGCCTAAGATCCAACCTAAACTTCCCTTGGCACAATTTCAGACAATTTCTTCTCATTCTCTTACCTAATACCAGGGAGAAGAGACCAACCCACATCTCAGCAGTTCTGAGTAGTTGCACCTCCTCAGCTTTGCTCACTTGCATCCCTGACCCTCCTTCCTTCAGTTTCTTGCCATGAACCAGGGTGGCTTTGACATTTTCTTGATCTCTACCATCACGTCTAATACTCTGGCCCCTCAGATGGAACTCATTATTGCTTCAGTACAGGAACAAACAACACCAGAACTCCTCAGGTTGAGGGAGACATCTGACTACACTTCAGCTGTATTAGGACTCAGATGAAGGGGAAATCTCCTTTCCAAAATTCATGCTCTTTTCTAGAGAGAAAGTTGAAGACTGAGAAGATGATTTAGTTAACCCATCCCAAGCTTTAGCAGTGCAGACACATGTGTTATGGTAAAACTATCTCCCATGGTAGATGTGCTTAGAGTGAGTTCTTTGGCAAGCAGCTTGGCTGTTGATCTCTGTTTATGCAAAGGATAGTACAATCATAGAATCCTAGAATGGCTTGGGTTGGAAGGGGTTTCAAAGATCATCTAGTTCCATCCTCCTTGCCATAGGCAAGGACACCTTCTACCAGACCAGTTTGTTCAAGGCTCCATCCGACCTGGCCTTGAACACCTCCAGGGACCAGTCACAACCTCCCTGAGCAACCTGTGCCAGTGTCTCAACACACTCACTCTAAAGAATTTTTTTCCAAATCTCCAGTCTAAATCTCCCCTCTACCATCTCAAAGCCATTGCCCCTGGTCCTAGCACTACAAGCCCTTGTAAAAAGTGTCTCCCCAACTTTCTTGTGGCCCCCTTCAGATACTGCAAGGCCTCTATAAGGTCTCCCTGGAGTCATCTCCAGGCTGGACAGCCCCAACCCTCTCAGCATGTGCCCAGAGAGAACATGATCCAGCCCTCTGACAACTCCTTTGGACCCACTCCAAAAGGTCGAGGTCCTTCTTGTGATGAGGTCCTCAGGGATGGATGCAGCACTCTAAATAAGTTCTTCTCAGGGCAGAGGGGGAGAATCACCTCTCTTGTCCTGCTGGTTCAGAACTACTTTGGTACTCCTCTGCCTTGTGCCTTCCCCATTTAACTTGGGTATGTTCATGTACCTTCCACTGCTCCAGTCTTGTCCTGCTACTGGCTGCCACCTCTCCCCACATGTCTCACCAGATGCATGGACAGTAGGCTGAGCTCCCTCCAGAGCAGCTCAACAAGACCAGTTGAAGTGAGGCACAAACAATAGCAACTGTCAGCAAAGGGCAGACAGCCTGACAGGGATTGTTAAATATGACAGTGTCAAAAAGCAATAAAGAGTTACAAATAGGGAGAAAAATGGGAGGGGGGAAATGTAAAGGAGACAGCAAAAAGTAAAAGACAATTAAGTGTTCAAGTGACACCATCAGCAAGCTAGGAAGAGTCTGTTGTAGTAGTCACCAAAAATCAGGTTACATGAGACAGACAACACTGCCTAGAGAATGACAGGGCACTTGTTTCCCTTGGTCTGGTTTCATTCTCCTTTGTTCCTTCCTTCTCTCATTTCTGGTTCCTTAGAACAATAGAATCACAGAAGCCCTGTAGTCTGAAGAGACCTGTAAGATCCTCAAGTCCAACCACTTTACAACTCACAAAATCAGAGAATGGTAGGGGCTGGAAGAGTCCAACTCCTCCCCCTTCCAAGGCAGGATCACCCAGAGAACATCACCCAGGAACATATCCATGCTGGTTTAGAATGTCTTGAGAAATAGAGACTCCACCACCAATCTGGGCAGCATGCTCCAGGGCTCTGTCACCCTTAAATTAAAGAAGTTCCACCTCATTTTCAGATGGAACTTCTTATGTTCAAGTTTGTGCCCATTACCCCTTGTTTGTCACTGGGCACCACTGAAAAAAAAAGAAGACATGCTTCTAGTTCTTTGAATTACTTCCTTACAGTACAGATTTTTCACCTCTTCTGTTTTTCTCCAATAGCTTTGAGCTCCTGTGTTTGAAGCAGACATGAGGAAGAAGAGGAAAAGGAGAGGAATTCTATGAGCTTTCAGTGCTGAGGACATAAGCTTGGATTTCGAAGCCGCAGCAGAGAAGGAATCAGCACTTGTTTCTTTCTCTAGCTCTGGTGTTACATTTTGTTCCGATATCCTATTAAATATTTTTTTTTCCTAACCACAGCGCATATTACTTTTCACACTTTCTTTGCTCATTTCCAACAGCACCCAATTATAGGCGTGTGACCCTGGCAACATCAGGTCACCACTGTGCAGAAGTGTTATTACCAGTTCTCACCATCTTATCACCATCCTCGTAAGACTTAATGCCTTTCTTGAAGCCCCATCTCTCATCTTCCCATCATTACGTGACAATCTCAAGCTCTATTCTTTGAAAAATAAATGAAGGGTGGGATTCATCTCATCTAATTTAATATGTGTAGAATGTAGACATCTCCATCTCAGCTAACCCCCTAGGCTGACTTCTGAGTCGGTGAGGAGAATGAGGCAATTTGAAAGCCAGTCTCTCTTGATCTATTTTAGAAGCCTACTTTAGGAGGAGATATGATGCACCTCAGAAGTGCCTGTTTCTCTCCACTGATGAAGAGGAAGACCAGAATGAATAGCTCTGAGATGTAGACGGCCACATCTGGGCAGATGGATCTTTTTTTACCTGGGCTTTGCAGAAAGAAAAAAAAAATCAGAATCTGAAGTCTAATATGCATGACCTCCTGATTACAACAGCAATTAGATATGTCTGGTTAAAAAAAAAAAAAAAAACACGACAAAAAAGACTCCCAAGCCTTCCAGTATCTGAAAGGGGACTACAGAAAGGCTGGGGAGGGACTATTCACAAGGTCTTGCAATGACAGGATGAGGATTAATTGATTTAAATTGGCAGAGAGGAGATTTAAACTGGATGTTAGGAAGAAGTTCTTTACAGTGAAGGTGGTGAGACACTGGAACAGGTTGCCCAGGGAGGCTGNNNNTATTATTATTATTATTATTATTATTATTATTATTATTATTATTATTATTATTATTATTGTTGTTGTTGTTGGTTTTGTTGTTATTATAAGAAGAATAAGATGAATGGAATCATAGAATGGTTTAGGTTGGAAGAGACCTTAAAGATCATCCAGTTCCAACCCCAGAAGAAGAAGAAGAAGAAGAAGAAGAAGAAGAAGAAGAAGAAGAAGAAGAAGAAGAAGAAGAAGGGAGGGGGGAGTGAGATAAATAGAATGGACCTCTTGAATCCAAAGCCAGGCATCATTAGTATCTTAGTAGGAGGTGGGATCTGGCAGCAGTTTTGCAGGAACCAGACCATGCCAGAGGCAGTTGCTGCTCTCCGTGGTCCTGTTTCGTGCAGAAGAGCTGCCCAGATCCACTCGGAACCTCTGCCTCCTCCTCTGCCGAAGTCATGACAAAAAGATTGTGTATGAGCCCTTCCCAAAGGTGCAACCTTGAGCAACCTGATCATTAGAAGGTGTCCATGATGAAGGTGGAGGAATTGGAATTAGCCAATCATAGAATCGTAGAAGTCTGTTGGAAGGGACCTTCAAAGATCATCCAGTCTAAAACACACACACCCCACAGTCAGCAGGGCCATTCTCAAGTAGACCAGCCTGCCCAAAGTCCTGTCCAGCCTCACCTTGAATATCTCCAGGGATGGGGCCCCAACCACATCCCTAGGCAACCTGTTCCAGTATTCCTTCACCCTCATAGTAAAGAACCTGTTTCTAACATGCAATCTAAATCTGCTCTTCTCTAGTTTGAAGCCATTGTCCCTTGCCCTGTCACTACAGGCCTTTGTAAACAGTCTCTCTCCAGCCTTCTTTTAGGCTCCCTAAAGGTACTGGAAGGCTGCTATTAGTGCTCCCTGTTGCCTCCTCTTCTCCAGGCTTAACAACCCCATCTCCCTCAGCCTGTCTGTGCAGACAGAGGTGCTCCAACTCCCTGATCATTTTTTGGCACTCCTCTTGAGGTACCTCCTTACGGTACCATCCAAGCCGAACTGTTGTATGATTCAGCAGCCTGCATTTCTTATCAGCTGCTGTTTGCAGTACAGTTTGACTCAAATTTCTGGTTCTGAGAACCAGAATATGGACTCTCTTTGTTCTTCCTTTTCTTCTCATTTCTTAGTGCTGCTCTTGCCGTGCACTAAACAAATCATGGTTCAACGGTTTGACTGCAAAGAAAAGAGTAAGAAGTTATTGCAGTTTCATCTCAAAATGAAAATAATAAACAGCCTGCGCGGGGCAAAGGTTGACTGTTCCTTGCAGAATCTAATTTGCTAAGCTTTGCAAATCAGACCAAGAAAACTGAATGTCTGTGAGGCTTTTTTTCCCCCCCTCCTTCTGTGCTCTGCTAGTCCATAAATGGTTGCAGGATAAAACTATTCAATTAAGATAAGGTACTGTATATTGTTCAGAAAATAGAGTGTGCTTTTTTGAAAGGAAGTTTCTCTTTTCTCATCTCTTTTTTTTTTTTTTTCTTTTTTTTTAAGTTGTCTTTCTTAGGGGAATAGTCTTGCTTTCTGTGTTCTTGCTTAGCTCAGAGTGTGATCTGAAGTAAAAATCCACATTAAAAATAGTTTAAAAGTTTATTACATATTAGTTTGCTGACCCCTGCTTTCAACAGCAGGGGATATGGCATATTCCCAGTGCTAGTGTTACATCTGGGATATAGTCTTTCATGTCTTATAACACAGCTATTATATCTATCTTTTATTTTATCTGTCTTGCCTCATCTTCTTGCACTATGGAGAAGAGAGTGACATGATTCTCTCCCTCTACTCTGCTTTCCTGAGGCCCCACTTGGACTACTGAGTCCATTTTTTGTGTCCCCAGAACAAGTATGACATGGAAATGTTGGAGAAGGTCCAGAGGAGGCCATAAAGACGTTCAGAGGGTTGGAGCACCTGTGTCACGGGATGAGCTAATTAAGCACAATAGCCCGTGGGACGAGGGGGGAACGGTACCCTCCTCACCGGTTCTTCGGGTTTCGGTTGGCAGAAAAAGACATGGATATCGCTTAAACGTCAGGTATAAACGTTTAACAACCAGGACAGGAGAAAACAGAGAGCTTACACGCAAGACAAATCCCGATCGCGTCTATGAACGTCCGCGGGAGCACGAGGCAAAAGGGGGGGGGAAAACGCTCCTTCCCGAACCGAGGGGGAAAACCGCGGAAGGAGGGAGACCGATTTAAGGAAAATAAAAGAGGGATTAGAAAGAGGGAGAGAAGGGTCAGCCTTGCTGCTTAGGAGAGCTGCCTGCTGCCTGCTGCCTGCTGCCGTGCACGTGGCTGGGGCTTCTCCCAGTTGCTGCGTGGGTGGCGGTGAANAGGAGAGAGCCCAGGAATTGGATTAATCCTAGGATGCTCCATCATTCTATGCCGGGACAACCTGGCCTATGGGGACAGGCTGAGGGAGTTGGCTTGGTTCAGCCTGGAGAAGAGAAGGCTCTGGGGATACCTTAGAGCAGCCTTCCAGTGCCTGAAAGGGGCTACAAAAAATCTAGGGTAGGACTTTTTATTAAAGGCTAGGGCAATGGATTTGAACTGGAAAAGGGGAGATTTAGACTAGAGTTTAGGAAGAAATTCTTTAGAATGAAGGTAGTGAGCCACTGGAACAGATTGCCCAGGAAGGTTGTGGATGTCCTCTTCCTGGAGGTGTTCAAGGCCAGGTTGGATGGGACCTTGAGCAACCTGGTCTAAGTGGAAGGTGTCCCTGTCCATGGCAGGAGGGTTGGAACTAGATGGTCTTGAATGCCCCTTCCAACCCAAACCATTCTATGATTCTGTGATTCCTGGCATTTGGCTCCAGGAGTAAAGAATTAAGCAGTCCTTCCTCCATGGTGCTGGGAGATTATTTAAATCATGTACTTTTTTTTTTTTATTTTTTTTATTTCCACTTTGAAAAACTGTTCCTGTTCCCCTTAAAATATCCATCAGGCTTTTGGAATCAGTCACAGACTGGTAACACAGAACCTGTCACTCAGAACATAATTCTTGACAATTTTCTACCAGACCATTCAACTTACCATGTTATCTTCTCCAGGGGAGTGAAATAGCAGCACACCAGGAGCTTAAACGGTGGGTTTCTCCAAAAGATTATTCTGCGTATGAAGCAGCCGCTTTGGAAAGGTTAGAAGTCCAGCAGATGCTTCACATCCTGCCAACAGTAAAATGTGCTGATAGAAGTCAAGTTAAAGCCTCCCTAGTCATAATCAAATAACACAGGATATGCACATAAAGCTTCTGAAATCACAGGATCATACAGTCATAAGTCTGGAAAAGACACCTGGGATCATTGAGTCCAAACACCACCATGGCCATTGAATCATGTCCCCAGGTGCCATGCCCACACTTTTCTTGAACACCTCCAGGGATGGTGACTCTCTGGGCAGCCTGTTCCAATGCGTGACCACTCTTGCACGAAAGAAAATTTTCCTAAAATACAACCCAAACCTCCCCTTAAGGCAACTTCAGGACATTTTCTCTCTTTCTATCTTGTGATACTAGGAAGATCCTGACTGCCACCTCACTCTAGCCTTCTTTCAGGTAGTTGTGATGTCTACCCTAAGCCTCCTCTTCTCCAAACCAAACTACCCCAGTTCATAAAATCATGGAATTCATCAGGTTGGAAGGGACACTCAAAGGTCATCTTGTACAAAACTCCAGAGTGTGTTGCCCAAGGTCCCATCTAACCTGTCTCTGAACACCTCCAGGAAGGGGGCATCCAAAGCCTCCCTGGGCAACTTGTTCCAATATCTCACCACCCTCATCATAAAGAATTTCTTCCTAATCTCCGGTCTAGATCTCCCCTCTACCACCTTAAAGCCATTGCCCCTGGTCCTAGCACTTCAAGCCCTTGTAAAAAGTCACTCCCCAAATCTCCTGTAGCCCCCTTCAGGTACTGCAGGGCTGCTCTGAGGTCTCCCCAGAGCCTTCTTTTCTCTGGGTTGAACAGCCCCAACTCCCTCATCTTGTCCCCATAGGGGAGGTGCTCCAGCACTGTGATCATCTTCATGGCCTCCTCCAATATTTCCATGTCTTTCTTGTACTTGGGGCCTCTGGAGATGGA